>JAAVUC010000658.1:0-66570 GCA_014898925.1 Fusarium nelsonii
AGGGGTTGTGGATGGTAACTATAACATAATATTATATTATTTATTTACCTGCTTGCTTATATCTTTCTTGAGACTTTCTTCAATACACCAACGCAGGTTTTATGATCGATTGAGAACGTTGTCGTCAGTGCAATTTTGCCGGAAGCATGAAAAGACCGCAACTCAAGACTCAGCATCCAGTCTGTTCACGGCCATAAACACCTCATCCTTCCTGAAAACGTTGCCTTCTTACACTCTGTTAAGTCCCAATACCTCAGTAACCTCATCGCTATCCGCATGATCTCTTGAGTTTCTCATCCGATGACACCACGTCACACTTTTATTCTCCCCATCTCCTTCAAACAGAAACTCTCCTCCCTGTAGGTTCGGGGCACCAGACGTAAATACAGGATACCCCTGCATCCACCGCCAAATTGCCGTCTTGATTGACCAGTATACCGCCCAGGTAGTTGAATGAGGCATGTACTTGTTCGCTGGCCCTTCTTTCCACGTCTTGATCATCCCCAGCGTACTGTACAACTTCTCGGACGGGTCTGTATAGATGGGGTACTGCCAGCCTGTTTCTTGACGGTACATGTCGACCTGTTTCACATCACCATGACCAACAATCACAATAGCTGTGTCGAGCTTTTCTAGCTTCTCGGGTGTAGCGCTTTCAGCGAGGAACCTAGTGTAATTCACACATGACTACGAGAGTTAGTTTTGGGCATCGTTTTCGGGGTCGAGATCCGTACGCAGCAATAGAAGTGGCGGACAAAAACAACCAGAACGCGTCGGGGTAGGTCTGGTCTGCTGTAGATACTTTCAAAGGTGTGTTTCTTGCCCTCCCCATCATAGAGCTCAATCGCGTCAGCGGCCTTGAGAGCCTTGGCAGTAGGCGGATCGTCGTTGACGTGCTTGTTGGAAAACTCCCTCCCCTTCGGTATCTCACATGTGCTGTTCATGATATATATCAAGATGGACTATCATGAGTTGATGGTCCGCTTTCTCATGGATAAACATAAACATGTCAAAGCGGAGGTGAAGTGACGACGATAAAGTGATGTGACACCAGATCCGGGATGGGAAACTACCCTGACGTAAGCACTAAAATTGCCTAACCCATTCTCAGCGTCTAAGATAGCCGATCATGCTTCATGAGGGTGTCTCAGAATCTTGAGTTAAGTAAGTATAAGATAATAGAATTAGCTACACTGAACATAATAGTAATAATATGATACAAAATCTATTGCTTATTAATCATCAATCAGGCACTTTAACTCAATCGATAACAATCCTGACGTTCTCCTTCCAATCATTCCTTGGCATCTTCAACGAATTAATATGCTGCGATTTGTTCTCGAATCCTATTCCCACCGTACAAAGAATATCCACGTTCTCATCAATGCCCAGCTCCCTCCTGAATATTTCCGGATAACCTGTTGGGGCAGCGGAGACTTGCGTACCCAAACCCTTCTCCGTTAAGAGCAGCAGAAGCGTCTGCAGATAGATCCCAACAGAAAGTACATCTCCCTTGTTGAGATCCCTATCGATGCATATGACTGCCACTATGGGAGCACTATAGAAATTGAAATTATCGATGAGCGTTTTGGTCATCGCCTCGGTGTCTCCACGAGCGATGTTGTACCCATTCGGTCCGTAGATATGATGACCCAATTCAGAGCGATAACGACTATACGACTCAGGGATTGAATCGATCTTGAGTTCCTTTTTGTTTTGGAAGGCCTCAACTAAAGCAGCCGAGAGACGCTTTAGCGGCGCTCCGGATGTCAGTGTCACCCGCCAAGGTTGAATGTTCGTCGAAGAAGGCGCATGCTGGGCAATGCTGAAGCATTCTTCGATGACGTTCATAGGGACTTTTTGGCCGGTACAAAAGGCGCGGGTACTATGGCGGTCTAAGATAGTGTTTGCAACAGCATTCCGAGCTGAGTGCACTTCATGGCGTTGAAAGGTTTGTTCTGTAGACATGGTTGTTTTGCGCTCTTCGTGTTCACGTTCTGGACAGCCGAAGGCGTGAGGCCTGGCGTTTTTAAGCGTTAGGGACATCATGCTGATTGAAACCGAGCTGATCTAAGCATCTCAGAGATCATCCGTGACTGTTTCTATTTATGCTCTAATTTTGCGGCCATATGGCCGTCCTTTCGGAGTTAGGTGTTGTGTTTTCGGCGTTCTTTGGTGGCAATCATCAGTATTAGTCTAATAAAATCAGGTGCCTCTCTGATTCGCTTGGTACAAAGGAAGCTCGGCAATTGGCTGACATTACAAACTTCGGCCGAATCATGTTTGCGAGAGTGTTGGTTCGTCCGAATGCTTATTGCTCAGCATCTCATAAGCAGGATTCGCTGACAAATGTTATCATATGATGTGCAAGTATCCCAGTCGCATGCAGGGTTTCAATTGTTCCTGAGAACATAAGCTTATTTCTATTAGCTATTTAGTGTTGTATTAGATGAAGGATTTATATACCGGAAATCAGCATGACAGGTTTGAGGAACCTCATGTGTGTTGAGCAGATTCAGCTCATCTCGAAAATAATGGTTAACTAACATTAAACCAATACAGTGACTGTTCAGCTAGCATATATATCATCGACTGTTCATCTTCTGTATTTCAGCAAGATTAATAGTTACCGATTAAACTTTCTTGGCATCTGAGATCAAAACTTGACGTGGTCAATGCCACAGTACGGAACGAAAACACACATACCCTCAACCTAATGACTGCGGGAGTTTTATCTTCCTTAGTATGCTTTAGTTCTATCGCTTGTGGCGATTTATATGTTGTTATAAATCAATGATATCAGTGTCCGGACTTTTGGTAGAGGAACGTTTGGGTCCTTGGCAGCGTCTTTCCCATATGCATTGAAATAGAACAGAAGTCGAATCAGCTTAACCCATTCTTACTTTCAAAATAAGATGAGCGCCGTACATAGCTTGAAGGAATTGGCTCTGGATATGACTCTTCTTATCTAAGACCAGAGCGGCTTATGTTCCTAACTCCAACTTCCCTCTGCCATTCCGGGGCGATTGGATTTTAACTTCAGTATTACTATTGGGTGTTTTCTAGCCATGAGGTCGCAGTGGTAACTTTAGGCTAGCAATGGTTGGTAGATGGCTCTATCCTTATCAAATCGATTACGATATGCCAGGTATGGCTTCATGTAAGTTGAACGACGTGTTCCCTTCAGACACGTTCCTTTTGATCCGCGGTATCCATTCTTCTAGACTCCGGGACAATAGTTCTTGGGTGATGAAAGATTGGAAAGTGTTCTGATTACGAATTCATTCCGTAGCTAATAAACACAGATTGACTTAGCTCTTAGTTGTTTGCGTCATCTTTCGAACCATAATACTACCATATATCCTGAAAGGACCCCGGCAGCTGTCATGATAAACAAGGTTTGGCATTTCCTCTTCATTTCCATAGCGTTCATCATCGGAAAACTGCCAATAAAGAAAAGAAGTCTGAAGCTCAGACAAGAAAATTCTAGATGACCTACCTCAGCCAAGATCTCAAATAACGGGGACAAAGGCCCACCGCATATCCATGTTACATTCGGGGAGTTTGTTCAGCTCACAGCCCCCATTAAATCATCCAGGAGGTAAGGACCCGAGAGTGAAAGCAATTTTCGCAAGGAAGAGTCATGGAGAGATCGAATTGGGCGTTCGGTATTCCTGAAGAAGTAGGCTTGATGAACATCATATCCTCGAAATGGCGAATCTTCTCGATCTTCAAGATCGCGGCCCGGTTTTTGGTTGACAGGTTCCACTGTCAGAGATTTTAGCGCGCTTGGTCCCTGTAACTTACAGAAATTGCAGCTCAAGAGCCCACCTAGGGAGAGAAACCTCCGGCTTCAGCGATAATAGTGGAGGTTCTTATGGCGACAACGTCATGGCGATAAGGGTCTTTCTATACGCAGGTATTGGAACTCAACGTATAAAACAGTTTTGGCTCGGGAATTACAGCAAGATTATCTAGAGAAGATCATTCATTCTCGAAATAAATCATCATGCCTGGGCCTCAGGAACAGAACCACGATTACTTTTCAAAGCCAACTACACCATCAACACCTGGCCAAGCCCATCTCGGCAATGTCGCAAATCGAATTCCCAGTACCATCTCGGACCGAGAAGCAGGACCAAGCCGCTCAAGATCAACCAATACTAGACATAGAATACTCCATGGTCTACCTTCAAGTTTCATGTCACGCAGGAGCCGACAACCAATGAACTCAAGAGGCTTCTCGCGAATGTCCAGCGCAGAGACCGCAACTCGTCCTACGGCACCACAGCATTCATCTCATTATCATCACTATGCCCCGGCAGAGGATGGATATTATGAAGAGAACCCATGGTTTGGGGAGGCAGACAAAAAGCCTATTTTCAGTCTTGGAAAACCTCTCCCCCACAAAGTCCGTCGCAAGGTCTTGAAGCCTGTCAAGCCAGATGGAAAGGTCGATGAGGAAATGGCCATTGTGAAGGAGGAGCCTACCAACGAGCCTCATCCTGGATATGCCTCTCGGACCGCTTCTGGACAGCCATACCGAATGCAGACGCAGAATACTCTTAGTCCGCGAGATTTGCAACGCCAGCAGAGTCGGACTACAGCGGCTGGAGTCGCGCATAATGAGAAGCGGAATGATGCTGGTCAACCAATTTTCGATTACATTCCTAACGAAGCAACACCGACACCTGGACACCGCGATCCCGCTTCTAGGATTCAGTCGAAGCAGGACAACAGCCACTCGCAACCAGATCACAAGATCGACGGCGAGCCGTTGGGACGGCAGGAGCAGCCTTCTGTGGAGGCTGGTGACGCTAATGCGGATGAAATGAGAAACTGGTGGGCAAGAATACGAGCCAAACATCCGGAACCACTCGCCGAGTTCCTCGCAACAGCTGTTGCCATCTTTCTGGGTCTCACGGGTACTCTATCTGTTAACCTGTCAGCCAAACAATCTCAGTCCTATGGCACATACGAAACGTCATGCTGGGCATGGGGTTTTGCCTGGATGTTTGGCATTTATCTCGGTGGTGGTGTATCGGGTGCTCATATGAACCCTGCCATCTCTATCTCACTGTCTATTTTCCGTGGATTCCCTTGGAAGCAATGTGGCATCTACGTGATCGCCCAATTCGTCGCCAGTATCGTCGCGGGAGCGTTAGCTTATGGCATGTATGCCGACTCTATAAGCTACGTGGATCCTGACATGACTGGAATGTCCATGACATTCTTTTCCACGCCTCGCGAATGGGTAACGCTGAAGTCTGCCTTCTTCAACCAAGTCGTCGGCAGCGCGATCATGATGATCGCTGTCTTCGCTCTCGGAGATGACCAAAATAATCCCCCAGGTGCGGGAATGCACGCTTTGGTATTGGGTTTTCTTGTCACTACTCTTAAGTTCACTTTGGGATACAACATTGGATCTGCGCTGAACCCTGCGTCTGACTTTGGACCGCGAGTCATTGCGTATGCTGTCGGATATCGAGAAGAGAATGTTTTCCACAGTGGATGGTGGTTCTACGGGCCGTGGGCTGCGACGCTGATAGGATCTGTGTTGGGGTGTGCATTATATGATAGCTTTGTGTTTGTTGGAAGCGAGAGCCCTGTCAACTTTAGATTTGACAAGAGGGTCAAAAAGCTTCTGCATTAGTAGCACAGTATAGAGATTGTAGCGTATTCCGATGACGAAGTTCTGCTCTTTTATGAAACTTTGAAGTGGCATGGTCTCGATGTAACGTTTTCTCTCTAGTGGTATTAGGTCGTTATTGTGTAAGAACTGTGTATTGTTTTTGTAAAGGTTAACCAAAGCTTGAAGCTTTGTTACTCAACTAGCTTTCTCTCTTGCGGTCTCACTCATTGATGGCCCTATCCACTCTTATTTCATATGCCATTCTTTGCCTGGATCCTCGGGTAGATTGGAGCATTTTGTCGATATCCTACTTTCCTGAACCATCTGAATTTTCGTTCCCGGTCATCATGTGAATGATGTGTGCGCTACACCAATATTCCTGCTCATGGATCGAGTCCACCCTTCGTGCTATGATCGCGCCAGGCTGAGCACTGTATCAAGCCAAAGCATACAACAAGATTCGTCTTCAAGATTGACATATCCCGCCGCACAAGCATCACTACGCCTATCTAATTGCAAGGAGAATCATAATATACCTTGTTGGCGAGCCACAGGAGTGAAGCAATAGCGCCAGATGACAGTCTGATGTGGAAGCGACACTTGTTATGATAGGTATATAGGTGTTTCTGTTGTTTAATTCTAGCACATACGACCATACCTNNGCTGTTGTATGTTTTTTGCCTTTTCTTGATCTTGGCATTATCTGTATTCTTTTTGCTTGGCAAGTCTATAAAGGGATTAAATATGGCTACCCGCGATTCTTCGCTTTCCAATCAAGCTTATGTGGTGTATGGGACTGAATTGCAGATGGCGTACCTGCGTGTCGATACATATCTTGGCAGGCGGTTCAAGAAATAACCCGCACAACTATACTAAAGCATAAGGGATGACAAAAGAGCTTAGGATAGCTTTAGGCGACTTAGTCAAGCGCTTAGGCTAGTCTTTCTGTCAGGCCTTTGTTATGTGCGGGTTATTTTGCAACCCACCTGCTTGGTTCTCTCTCATCCCCATGTCAGATACTAGAATCTTGATGCTTGTATCAAGGCACCTGGTACAGGGTTCTTTAATCCTAGAGTAAGTGCTGTTGATATGAAACCTTGTAATAGTTTGTGTTTAAATGGCTAGCTAACCTGCTGAAGCACGAAGTATCATCTGGACACCAGACCGTGACGAGTTGTCAGCTTCATTTCTAACGTTGGTTGCGAGGATCATTATTATACTACGGTATAAGCTCATCCTTCTGGTTCCCTTATTCTTTATGTTTCACCCAACAAGGATCCTCATCTAGTAACTCCGTTACTCTTCCCAAGGCCTCCTTCTGAACCCCCTCCACTGTTTGGTCTACACTGATGGTTAAAACATCCTTCTCATCCTCTCCAGGCCTCTCCAGCGCTTCGAACTGGCTATGTACAAGCGCAGGTCCTGCAAAATGCCCCTTCCTGGCCGCGGCGCGCTCAGTGAGGACTTCTTCAGGTGCATCGAGATGCAAGAAGTGCACGCGCAGATCGCCTGCGTTTTGAGATCCTTCGCGAAGCAGATCTCGGTATTGGCGCTTCAGTGCCGAGCAGGTAACTACCAGATGCTCGGTGCCTGGGCCTTTGGGATGGTGAAGAGCATGTTCGTGGAGAGCTTGGAGCCATCCTAAGCGGTCTTCATCGGTGAGAGGTTCACCGCGGCTCATTTTGTCGACATTGGATTTGGGATGGAACTTCGAAATGGTAAGTATAAAGTTCTTCAAGTAGATGGCTGATACATACATCATCGCCTTCCACAAACTTGAGGTCAAGTTTATTTGCTAGGTATTCGGCAACTGATGTTTTACCGGATGCTGTAGGGCCCGAAACAAAGAGGATCCAGCGGTGGCCTTTTGGCACTGGCTTGACAGTTGGGTCTTTCAATTCGTCGGCCATTTTGTATATAGTTGAACCGTTCTGAAGAAGAAACAAATCGATGCCTTACTTAAGGAGAAATCACGGCTTTTGCGGCTCCAACTCAGCAGGTTTGGAGTTTCGAATATTTGACGTCATAGTGATTGCCAACCTCGCCAGAATGCCATCAGATGAATTACGTAGGTACGCCCATTATTTTATCGAGTTTTTACCAATTCCCATAATTCACATGCGTTTGAGCTCTCACTGGTTCAAAGAAATGCGAAGTATTAGGCACTGATGCTCTCAACCTGCGTGGAGGTTCAGGGTAGGGCGATACCAACTGATCCAACAGGTTGGTCGTTGATGATCGACAGCTTCCCGTCAGCGGAGATTATCTCAGCTAGGATGAATGTTCGTTTGCAATCCCCGAGCTGCGGGTTTGCTTATGTATCCCATGCTGATGAAGTGCTTTCCGAGATATCCGGACCACGATACAAATGTTTATTCATGTTGCACAACGATACATTTAGACAAAAGTTTTAACCGCCACCGTAGAGAAGACATTCAAGACAATGCTGTTCGATTCAAACAAAAGAACATAGTTACATCCAATATGATCACTCTCATTCAAGTACGTTCTGGGCCCAATCCATTAGGACACAGTGCTCCATTGACCTGGACTTTAATCAACCTCCCACACCAGCTTCCTCTACAGCTTCAAGGCAGTTACACAGTTTCAGGTCATTCATCCTACGAGATATCCAAGGTTTCTTCATAATCTATCTCAAACAATTAACAAACTGTCATCACCGCGTTTCTCGCCTATCTTGGGGAAAGGGGGCTGATGGATAAAATGGCACGGCCCAAGGGACGAGTACAGGTGGAGCACGTGAAATCGGCCCATTTACTTTAGCATATCTCAACGATGGACACAAAAACTACCAACAACGGTCTAGATTTTTCAGCTCGCTTCAGTATCTGTTTTTCTGATTACCAATATTGGTCTTTGCTCTTGTGTCCCTCCCCACAGTCTGTGTGCAGGAATACACCTTGACACGGCCGCACAGCCGTTGATAGTTAGACGAGTGGACAATTCTGGGCAATGACTCTTTTGGGTGTATTCGGCTACAAGGTAGTTTTAGCTAACGAATTAGCTGTTCCAGCCTTATGGTCAGTGTGTTTGTTTGAGTGGTGGATATTATGATAGGAGCAATTATAAGCTATAGCTTTGAATTTTATCTCCGTTGACCCGTTGTAGGAATTATCTCGGTGTTGTATCGCGATCAAGGACGGACTGGCTGGGCATTCCAGAATGAAATGAAGACTCTACCTGCCGAGACTCGCTAAAGCCGACGCGTAGCGAAATGCAACTTACTCAAGTCGCAACCAGCAACAGGAATACCAGCCAAAGAAAGAAATTTCGATTGCTGATCTTTCCACGTGTCTCTAGGGTAGCGTCTCTGATACCGTCAAGTCAAGCCATCATGTCGCGCGCCCTTGCATGAATGACGTGAATGAGCAGGACAAGTTCGTTGCGGTAGTCAAAACTACACAAAGCCACACGGCGTCTTCCCGAAGGAAGAAAAACAAAGACTTAATCTGACCAATGATACGGGTTACCACGCCTTCTAGAAGGAAAACTCGCATTGCATTGCTAGCGCGCTGATTAAAAATTCTGGAAAATTTGCTGCCACTAAGAAAAGTCAAGGTACCGGGGACAAAGCTACAGTTTGTGTGTGTGTGTGTGTGTGTGTGGGGTAGCCGCGGGTCCGAAGTTGCAGACACGATGTGGCGCGTGCGCACCGGTAAGACCGACCGATGTGATAATCAGGCGATGAATGAGTGAAATATGCTTGTCTTGGTCATTTTGGCTATTGTACCTGATAGTTGAGCGATATCTTGACTTTTCTCTGTTGGGCAGGTCACGGCGACAGAGGAAATTGAAGTACCGGTACTGTAGGTATTGTACTGTAACCGCGGTACCAGCTAAGGCATGCTTCGGCTTCGGGTGAGGCAGATCCTTTTAGCTTCCATGGGCATTTGACTCGCCCTTTTCCCCTTTCTTATTTTCAAGCTTAAGCTGCACGCGGTTAGTAACTTTTGACTTTAGTCCCGTAGAAGTATCAAGGAAACAGTCAATGCTCTTGTCGTCATTGCATCGCGACATGCCACAGGTGATCATCATCTGAGTCCAAAGTATGGAGATACTCTCCATATCTTCCCCATGGGGGCCCTTTATCGTGATACTGCGCCAAGAAAAACATGTGGTCAACGTTATTATGTTTCTCGAGGTTTCTTTTACGTACAAACCCCAAGGTCGAGATCCCTTAGACTTCAAGGAGGGCGCCGTTGGGTCTGGAAGTGCGTGCGCGGTGATTCCCACTTTGTATGCTCCACTGGCAAGGGGAACGAACATCAGAACTGAACATGTGGTGAATCAACGATGGAATGGATGTCCAAAGCTTTTGTGGATGACGTCCAAGGATCAGGAGATAAACATGATGCGAGCTTGTCCAGCGGGGATTCGATATACTGTACAGAGATAACATGGTGATATTCTGTTGGTGATGATACTGATAATCCTTTTTTACAGTACTCGCTCACTATCAAAATCCTCATAGACTCGGGCCGACCGCAATGTTGAGTGGAGACGGCGTCAAGTGCCGTTCCTCTCCCTCCCATGTCTGCTCCTCCTCCTCCGAGCCGAGCCCAGCACTCCCTCGCGCGCAAATAACAGCTCCAAGAGCGGATATGGCGTCAAGTTGGAGTAAAGGTGCAATTTCTCCGCACTCCCCAAAAGTTGGGGAAAAGTCATCAGATGTTACCAAACGACCAACTCTCCAGACTTTTCTTGAACATGACACGACTCCCCCATGTCCATTTTACGTACTGGAAACTCCCCTTGCCACCCGGGGCCCCGAGATATTGCGATTACTGCCCCAGGAGGGATTCTTCCTGGGAGTTTTGGCAAGTTTAAACTAAGGTTTAGTATGACCCAGAAAGTTGGAGTCGAGTGACAAAAGTCAAGAGTCTCGAATATTTGGAGCGAGAATAGCCGCCAGCTGAGTTGGAGTAGATCCGCCGAGGGGATACCGCTAAGCTACAATCGGGAACAGTGTACTGCCTATTCAAGTAAAGCCCCGACAAACTCTGCAGGAAAAATTTGATTGCTTGCGGCATTCGACGGCTCAGCCTCATGATGCACTAACAAGTTGAACCACGATAAGACCCGTTTTACCATACAAACAACCAGGTTCGATGTCAAGGTCAAGGGGAGCCCGTGTAAGATAAGCTACGAACTCGGCCCGCCCAGCATTCAATGCATTTACCTGTGAATGGGAACTTTTACCCCCCATGGGGGTCCTGTACCGAACTGTACTTCTCGACTCCAGGCCTATCTCCTGCACCTGTTCTCCACTCCCTCGTTCTTGGGATCCATAAACGGAGATGCGAGTCAGTTTGGGGTATGGGGGCAAAGATCGTCAAACCAAACTCTTTTACGTAGTATCAAGTGGGAAAACTCAGAAGAGACAGCACTAAGTGCTTAGGCTACCCCAGATGCGAATGGGCTAGATCTCTGTTGTTTACGTATATATAACCATGCCCCAGGAATGGGAATCGTTACTCCAGTCTTTCTCCTCGTCGTCCCTGCATCTCGCCTTCATCACCTTTGAACAACATGAGCCACTACGACTCGGAGAACCAGGCCCCCGAGCCTACCAAGCATCACCATGGCGAGGATCCCGCCATCACCAACGATGCTGTCTTTGGTACCATCACAGAAGATGGTCCCAACTACCGTAACGTATGTACACCATAATATCACAAGCTGGACCCTAAACTAACATGCGTAGGTTGGCTGGCTCGGAACATCAGTCCTCATGATGAAGTCCCAGATCGGTCTGGGTGTCCTGTCTATTCCCGCCTCCTTCGACGCCCTCGGTCTCATTCCCGGTATCATCTGCATGTTGGTCATCGCCGTTATCACCACCTGGTCCGACTACATCGTCGGCAAGTTCAAGCAGCGCCACCCCGAAGTCTATGGTATCGACGACGCCGCCGGGCTCGTCTTTGGCCGTGTTGGAAAGGAGTTCTACGGTATCTCCTACTCGCTTCTCACCATCTGTATTGCCGGTTCTGCTATGCTGGGTCTCTCGATTGCGCTCAACACTCTGTCTGAGCACGGAACCTGCACTGCTGTCTTCGTCGCCGTTGCCATGATTGTCGCCTTCCTTACTGCTTCTATCCGAACTCTGGACCGCGTTTCTTGGCTCGCTTGGGTCGGTCTTGTTACCCTTGTTGTCTCCAGTAAGTCCTCATCCATACAACACAGCCTATCATGTCTAACATCATCCAGTCTTCGTCGTCACGGTTGCCGTTGGTGTTCAGGACCGTCCTGACCTCGCCCCCAAGGACGGTGTCTGGAAGTCCGACTACAAGCTCTTCAACACCCCCACCTTCGCCGAGGCCATGTCTGCTATTGCCGCTTTCATCTTCGCCTACTGCGGAACTCCCGTCTTCTTCCCCATCGCTGCCGAGATGCGCGAGCCCAAGCACTACAAGAAGTCTCTTATCCTTTGCCAAACTGTTGTCACTATCGTCTACATCGTTGTCGGCATTGTCGTCTACTACTACTGCGGCACCTACGTTGCCTCTCCTGCTCTGGGATCCGCTGGTAAGACCATCAAGAAGATCAGCTACGGTCTTGCTCTTCCCGGTCTTATCGTCTCTGCTACTCTCTACACTCACGTAAGTTCAAGCATGAGAATCCAATTATGAATTATATCTAACAAATTGACATAGGTCCCCGCCAAGTACGCTTTCGTCCGCCTCCTCCGTGGCTCTAAGCACCTTACTGCCAACTCCTTCACCCACTGGGCTGTCTGGCTCAGCTGCACCTTCGGCATGGCCATCATTGCCTATGTCATCGCCAGTGGTATTCCTGTCTTCGGCGGTCTCGTCTCTCTCGTCGGTGCCCTTCTCGGAACTCTGCAGTGCATGCAGCTCTTCGGTTGCCTCTGGCTCTACGACCACTGGGCCGAGGGCAAGGACAAGTCTCAGCGAACTACCCGCTGGACCGTGATGGTCGGCTGGTGCATTTTCGTCATCGTTCTTGGTACCTTCCTCATGATCGGCGGTACCTACGGAGCTATCAAGGGTATCATCGACTCTTACAAGATCAGCGGTGGATCTGCTGCTTGGTCTTGCGCCGATAACTCCAACTCTACTTAGATGTAGATTTATAGAGGGGGATACGTGTGGATATATAGATGATTAGACGTTTAGATTTAGAGTTGTTTAATGCAAGCGTTGATAAGTTAAGCCACTGAGGGATTTCCATTGATGCAGTTGACTTTCTCTCCCTGATAGAAGGCTTCGGAAAGCCACCACTCATAGCTTCGATGGAGTGACATTCCAATTCCCCTTCAGATCACCCTCAATCCTCTGAAACACGCCTGATCCTTGTTTCCCCAGACCTGTCCCCACTGCAACGGCATAAGCCCCGACCGTTCTCATCCGTCGGTATCCTTCTCCATCGCGCACTCCACCAACACCGATGATCTGTACATGACTCAGTTCAGGTACTTGGTCCAGCATCTTTCGCAAAGTGGACACGTTCCCAAGAGCAAGGGGGTGTAGAGATGGTCCAGCCATGCCACCTATGCCTGTACCAGGTAGTTGGGGACTCATATTGTCACCGCCATTGTTTTGAAGAATGAGACACGAGCCCAGGGTATTTGTAGCAGTGATGAAGCTAATAGATAAAGGCGTCTTCTGCAGCGTTTTGACCAGAGTTGCAAACTGTCCATGGTGCGTATATGGGGGTGTTTTAATGCCGATAGGTAGAACAGGGTACCGCGGAAGCAGTTCCAGGTATCCCTCGAGAGCAACCCCATCATACGCAGGCGGAGGCGCACCAGGAATATTAGGACAGCTCAAGTTGACTTCCATAGCCAGGGGGAAGGGAAGTTTCTTAGAAGCAGCCCCAATCCGCGTATAGCTTTCTTGAATATCTTGAGGGGATCCAGTGACGCTGACTATAAACGTCTTTCGCAGATGAGGAAGCCGACGAGATATCTCAGCCAAGAAACCAAGATATTCGTCCAATGGGATAGGACTATAGCCCAAGTTGTTCAAGCTGGCTGTAGTATCGGCTGTATGATCTTTTGGCGGTGTTTGATTAGAGGAAGTGCCTTTATATGGCGCCACCGAAGAAGGGTTGAAAAACAAATACTGATGTTGCTCATGTTGATGGTGGAAGCCATTGATAAGCGATGTGCGGGTCGTGATAGCGCCTGTTGAGGGGGATGAGGCGATTGCTAGAAGGTCGTCAAGATCTGTGGCCCAAGGTGTGGCCGAGTTGAGTAGCGGAGGGCTGATGTTTAAACGTGGAGGGGTCATTGTAAGAAGTTGTATGTATAAGCCAGCGCGCTGCTCAGAAAGATTGGCATCCTCAAATGAGAACGAAAAATGAGGGGCTGGAGATTGGAAGTTGCGATGATAAGAGATGGATTAGTAAGCACGATTGAGTCGTTGATCAGCAAAGATCAACCCATATCTGCGGATAGAACTAGTAGCCCTGTGTATGATCAGATTTCAATGTAGTTTGGGATGATGATGGCCTCGCAAAGTTTGAGTGGGATGATTGAAACCTGCGGGATCCGTCGTAACCATGTTGAGATGAACAGGCTGTGACTGTTTGGACCGAGGTTGCCGCATTTGGATTCTATTGTTATCGAACAAATGCAATCCGGGACTTACAATAGTGTCATGCCATTTCGTAGGAATACTGATATTCATTATGTATCCAACGCTTGGTCTTCATCGCCGGCATAGAAGCAAAGTCGTGATGCGCACGAGTAATACGTAGTTTGGTACAGCTTATGGGTCAGAGAAATTACTGAGGCCAGTCAATGCAACTGTAGACTTGGCTTTTTTGTGATGTCTCCATTCTATTGTATACACTTCGATCAAATTGGGCACCCGGTTTTGGGATGTCGGGAGAGGCTCTGTAGCTCTACTACTACACATGGCACTTTACTGCAGTCACCACAAGTAATTGCTTGACTCATCTATCGAAGGAATTTATTGAAGACTCTTACTTCATGCAACATGACCTCTTCACTTTTGTCATCCATTCTTCCACCGATTTCCAAGTAGTTCACCAACCTGAATGGTGAGTGATTGTGATCTTGGAAACCCACTGCGTAGCTGGACTGCAGTGTAGGAATGCATGTTAGTGCAGAATGGTGTCGTCATAAGGCTGAAGAGCTTCCGAGCTCCCGAATGCGAAGCAGACCTCGAATTGTGAGCCAATCAAAGGATTGCTCGATCCTCAGCTGTTGATCGTTGTGAAAAACATCGGCACTAGAGTCATCCCTGCAAACAGAGCGAATGCGGTTGTGAAACATGCAGTTGATCTGATCCTTGTTACTGGCAATTGATCGCATAGCTATTTCACTGAGATAGCGGTCGCATTAATCGCTACAGCATGAAGACCCTGGTTTTGGTGTCTCGATTTAGCAACATCGTGGCCATTCAGTATGAGTAACAATAAATGATTAAGCAGCCAGGTACGGCACAAACAATTACGAGAGAACGAATGAATGGATGAATTACCTTGCGAATAGCATCACTACGGTTTAGACCTGAATTTCACATCCCGATTGCCCTTGACCAACGAAATGAAGCGAAGCATTCCATTTTGTCGGGCCAATTGCCGCTTAGCCCAATTGGGCATTCCACTCGGATGCGAGTGCGAAGTGCGAAGACACTGACGCGGGCTAACTCTCTATCCGCTAATTGAGGTGGCCAAGACAAGCTTTCATCGTAGCCATGAAATGCGAGATACGAGAGCGATCAACAACAACATCATTAATATTTATATCACTGTCCTTCACTGTCAAAAATATCTGTACCAACATCTAAGCTATCAAGCATCTTCACTATCCAAGCGGACATCAACATTTCATCCTCCCTTTCCAACATCAATAACACAACAACATTTTTATTCTTCACCAACATTTAACATATTTACAATATGCCTAGCCAAGGCTTCAGAGCCATCGTCGTCGGAGGCGGTCCCGTGGGCCTTATAGCCGCTCACGCTCTTTCCCGCGCCAACATCGATTTTGTTCTCCTCGAACGCCGTTCAAGCCCTGTTATCGACGCCGGGTCCAACCTCGTGCTCAATCCTATGGGCATTCGAGCACTTGATCAACTCGGTCTCGGTTCTTCACTTGAGCGAGTCAGTTCTGCTCTCGGTCTTATCAAGCGCCAGGATCATCAAGGGCGCGATATGGGTGATGCCTACTGGTTCATCCTCTTCAACAAGCTGTAAGTGTACCATCCTACCTTATCACATGCGTTGCTAACCTTTGCAGTCTGGGAACTTTCCCTCGTGTAGTCAGCCGCCAGGATCTCACAAAGGTCCTTTACGAATCACTGCCATCTCCTACAAAGGCAAAGATCCTTACTGACAAGAAGGTCTCCGACATCATTCCCACCTCAACTGGCGTCCAGGTCACTTGCAACGACGGAACATCCTATGAAGGCTCCATCGTCATCGGAACAGACGGCGCCCATAGCTACGTCCGTGAGAAAATGCGCGATCTCGCTCTCAATGACAACTCCGACCAGGTCAACGATGAGAAGCCCTTCCTCACCACGTTCCGAGCACTATGGCTACGCGTTCCGACTAAGTTTGCGGGTGTCGAAGCTGGAGTTACCTGTGAGACTCATGGCCCTCGTGCTGCGACACAGTTCTTTTCTGGAGAGGACTCAGCTGTCATGGGACTCTATGAAAAGCTGGACACGCCTACACGAGATCGTGTGCGGTACACCGAGGCGGATCAGGTTGCTCTTGTTGACCGATGGGGTCATCTCCCTCTTGCACCTGGGGGTAAGCTCACCCTCAAAGATGCCTTTAATGCTCTCACGCAGTCTGGTCTGGTCAGCCTTGAAGAAGGTGTCGTGAACCACTGGAGCTGGGGCGGTCGTGTTGTTCTCGCAGGTGACTCTGCGCACAAGTTCACACCCAGTATGGGTGCAGGCTGCAACAACGGAATCATCGATGTGGTTGCACTAGTCAACCAGCTCTATGGTCTTCGCCAAAAAACTCCCTCTCCCACACACGCACAGCTCGCCTCTGCTTTCCATGCATACCAAGCTTCGCGAATGGCGCCTGTGGTAGAAGCCTGCCGCTCTTCGGGCAATGCAACTGCCAATGCGACCTGGCAGTCTGGCATTTTCAAGTTCCTTGACAAGCATGTCATGGGCATTGAGAAGGTGCAGAGCATTCTCGTCGGGATGGGCGCGCCCAAGATGGCTCAGTCGCCGAGGTTGACGTGCATCAACGGGCCAGAGAGGGTTGTTGGTACCATTCCCTGGGCAACAACTGAGATGGAAGCTTGATGATTTATGATTGCACCTTTCGAGTTGACGGCGGTATTAATGGAGGGGAAAATATTCTCATTTTAGACATCTGTAACAATAGTTTGCTCTTTCTTCACAGCTAGCGAAGCGTGCCGCTTGATAGACCTAATTTGACAAGCTCATGTATTTGATGAAACCGACTTACCGCCTTGATCGCTTTCGAGCATGGTCCGTACTTCAAGTGATTTGCCTCGCCATATCTGGCCCAGATTAAACAGAGATCAAGTCTTGCGATACTGGATTATATCAGAGCTTGGATTTCGTCCACCTAGGCATTTTCCAGGCGGATCAGGTCTCGATCATGAAACAGATACTTTTTGACCCAATCATCAAGAGTGTTTGCTGTAAACACGAAGTTCATGATGATTACCGAGATCAACGTTGACAAGAATGGCGCCATCGGATAAGATTGTTAATCTGACTCAGTTACTGTAATATCTTGAAATCTCTTATCGCCACTTTTAGGTGACGCTATCTGTTAGTGCTACAGCACGCTTCTATGCCCCGCAAACGTCATCGAAACATTCTACAGCTGACAAATTGTGGGCTTCTGACAAATGAATGATGGTGGGATAAATAAGGAAGCACGGAATTGTTACGCAAGAAGCCGAACAAATCTCCAGTAATTAAATATAATAGAAGGCTGGTCCCATACTGACCTTGACATATGTACCATCCTCAACTTCACAGACTGTATGTCACGACTCTTTAGATTAAGACCAAGACCACTTCTCAGACCACTCTTCAGCCCCGCTCAACTTCGACCTTTTCACTTCACAGCTACCAAAATGACTACCGGAGTATTCAACTACATTGACCCAACGTCAAGCTTCGATTCCAGTGGTAAAGTCAAGCCCTGGTCCAAAGTTGACGTCGACCAAACTTCCTTTGAGCGCAAGCAAGTCAAGCGCGAAGTCGTCGACATTCGCAGCGCAGCCAGCCTTAAAGCTTTCGACGTTGACCTCTCTGGCTTCGACGTTTTCAGATCTCCCGCCAAGGAAACCCAGTTCACCGATGATTCAGCAGTGAGAAATGGCTACTATGCCGAGGTGGAGGCGCTTCTGAAGGAAAGAATTCCGGATATCAAGAAAGTCGTCATCTTTGATCATACTATCCGTAGACGCGAAAAGTCTAGTCCCAGACAGCCGGTGCAGCAAGTTCACGTTGACCAAACACCTGGCGCCGCTGAAGCCCGTGTGCGCCGACACACTGACCCATCTGAGACGGAAGAGCTCCTCAAAGGCCGCTACCAAATCATCAACGTCTGGCGACCCATCGGTAACCCCGCCTCGGACTTTCCCCTCGCTGTGATCGATTACCGAAGCACCAAGCCAGAAGACATGATCAAGGTTGATCTTCTGTACCCCAATCGCGAAGACAACGATGATGATGATCGCGGAAAGGAGGTCTTGCCCGACGAGTCGACATTGAAGTCCACAGAAGGTTACTCCGTTAAGGGAGAGACGTATTCTGTTGCACCCAACGACAAGCACACGTTTTATTACGCCAAGGACATGACACCTGAGGAGGTTATGCTTATCAAGTGCTTCGATTCCAAGAGCGAGGTGCATGAGGGTGGAAAGCATGGCATTGCCGGGTACACGCCTCATACAGCGTTCGTAGACCCTAACACGCCAAAGGATGCTCCTGGGCGACAGAGCATTGAGGTGCGATGCTTGGTGTTCTACTAAGGGACATGGAGAGACATGAGATATGAGATATAAAATAGTTTGTTAGCGTTACGAATTCACGAAGAGTTGTTATACCAGATTTTCAGATACACCTGGTGGGGAATTGCAGAACGCTCTATCATTAGCACTAGGATATGTTCTCTGCTACATCGCTTTGCTTTCTCCTTAGGAGGTGCATGTCCGTTTGCGAAACTAATGCCAGCAATAGTTGAAAACCACCACTACCTCACTGTCCGTCAGTTGACCACTTAATATATGCTTTTGTGATTCTGTGAACAAGTGGCTATCCGCAGGTCCTGTGAGTAACGCTAAAATAGGGGCACTGGCAGAGATACAAGACCGTGAGCAACTACGCCAGCTCATCAAAAATACCCCCTGTACCAGGGCCGTGAGCATCAAATCGTCGCTATATTATGCGTATCCTTCCCAGTCGACCTATCCCGTACCAGGTCACCACTGAGCTCAGTTACCTTACATCTGATTTCGCCTCCTTGTTCACAACTTCAAATTCACTGAAATCAAAGCCACATTTCTTCCGGTTGGACTCAGTAACCATGAGCTCTTCTTACTTAAAGCCACCCTCTGAACGCCAACTCAATTGTGTAGTCCGCTACGCTGATGAGCCGTTTCTTAAAAGGTTTCTGCAAGACGCTTCTGACAACGAGTATGATCGCGAACCCCCAACTTCCAACTATTCATTTTATGCTGCTGAACGTACAGATATGCCACGTACACAACACGACGTCATGGACCTAATCCTCCAAGATGAGATTGATTGTGTGCGGCTCTTGAATGGCTATATCAAACTTGGCTTCGAGCCACGTTTTGATGTTTTCCACCCTTATGAAGGTGAACAGACAGGATTCGTCAGGTTCCTGGAGAGAATCTACCAAAGCCGAAGCCCCATTTGCGATCGTGCTAGGCTGGTCAGAATATTTGAATGGTTCATTCAGCTTCATGACAATGTTCACAGCCCTTCAGCTTCGGATCTTGATCCAAGGTCGCTGATCTACGCAACTGGTCAGGGACGACTTCGACCCCCAATAGACCATCTCACGGAAATGCTGAAGTGGCAAACATCAGATTCGCGCATCTACAAGCATCGCATCAGCCTCACCTGTAAGATGATTGAGATGCTTTGTGCTAAAGGTGCTATCATCGACCTGTACCAGGACCGCTTCATTACGGACCCACGAATTACTCGCCTAACTAATGCTGCTGGACATGAGGAGCTTGATAATGCAGTCGAGATCGCCATGATGCCGAGCTGCCCAGCATCCTTTCTCCATACCTTTCTTTCTAGTCGCACACATGAAGAACAGGAGTTTGTGGCTGAAAGCGTATCTTGGAGACCATCTGGCTCCGACCTCCCACGAGGCATGCATTATGCTGTGACTAACATAGAATGGATCGTCACCCGCATTCACCAGGACCTTTTTGACGAGAATGAACATATTGGTGGTCGCTTGGATATCGGTCAAGAGTACCAGGCCAAGCTTTCTATCTTGAATCGTCCCGACCGCACTGACAGTACAGAGCTACAAGCGCTTAGAAACCTTGTTGACGTGGTCATAGACATCCTCTTCCACCTCGAAATCGGATCACTTGACTCTTACGGTAGAGAATCGTTTGAAGCTGAGAGCTGGTTCCGCCTTTGCCGTGCTGTCTCTGGTCTGACTAATGACTCTTATCGTGCTCAGTGCGATGAGTCTTCTAAGTACTTCGGCGATCGACGGCACCGATTTGTCATTGACGTGTCGTGGGATCCTCGGATGCAGTGGATGGAAGGCGAGTTTGAGAAACACTTTCCAGATTCTGACTCGTGTCTTTCTTTGGCCGTGCATGGTGAGGTGTTGAGTATTTGGCGGCAAATGATTCTTGAGCGCGGCGATGGGCGTGACTGGCGGGCTGTCGAAGAGCGGGATAAGTGGTACGTTTCTGCTGAAGAGGTTGAACAGCGTATCAGAGACGAGCCTTTACCCAGGACTGCGACTATGGGCTCTTGATTTGTTCTTATTATTACGGGCTTGTACCGTTTGCTAGGACTGGGGACTTGGCTCCAGGATGGCAAAATCTAGGTTCGCTTTAGGATAGGGATTGATTAGCGACTGGACTTTGAGTACACTAGAAACCGAGTTTAGGATAGTTCAGCTTAAACTTGGAAGCCTGTTGATTCATTTATTCTGTCAGATAATTGCGTACATCACTTGAGATTCTCCTCCGGCGACCTGCGATATGCTACGCAGTTACTTCGCCACGGCGTTCCCCTCAGTAAGTTTATGCAAGATATGTTGATGGAGGCTTGCTAGATCACCTGTAGAGTCGACAATAATGATGCATGAATCATCAGCAGGGCGGCATGGATTCTCCATCCATCTAGTGAACTGGGCGCGCGCATCCTCGCCACCGTGGTGTTCAGTCTGCTCAGAGGCTCCAGGCGGTTGGTCTACACCAGATCGCTGACTCGCCATAGGCTCACGAGCACTCAGCCGCTGGTCCAACAGATCGATGTCACTGACTTTACACTCGATGTACCAGTAGGCATACCCATACTCAGCCGCCAGTGAGATTCCTTGTTCCAGAACCTGGTTATAGTTACAGGTGCTGTCGATGATGATACTGACAATACCCTGCTTCATATAATCCCGGGCCAGCGCCCACTGAAGGTCATATGACTGCTTAGCTGCAGTTTCAAAACAGGTAGCTGTTGATTCGAGAAGAGTTGATCGAAGGACGTCATGATCGATGATGATGCCGTCGATACTCGGCCTGAGTAGACGGGCTAACGTACTCTTGCCAGAGCCTGGCGCGCCGGACATCTGAATCAGGAGTTTGGGTCTAGCTGTCCGCGAAGAAATTTCATTTGGGACAGACATTGTCGACTTCGTATTCTGTGTGGTGGAGAGCATACTCGCAAATTTCCTACATACTTCAGCTGGTACAGGAAAGCATAGGGCGAAACATAGGGATGGATAAGCAGGAAACGAGGAACGAGTGGTAAGCGAAAGAATGAGGGGTAACCTGAATTACCCAGTGACAGAGCCTGCCAATCATTATTATACCCCAAGGAAGCTGAAGGTTTTGTTGAGAAGCCATCTTCTAAGCTTTGTGTTTATCCTGAGAGAGTTGTTGTATTAGAGGGTCAGTTATGATGCCTCAAAGTGTAACGTTATATGCTATATATATATATATATATATTTTTTTTTGAAAGTGCTACCTCAATCTGTCCCCGGAGGGATATTGCCATCAAGTTTAAGCAACAAGAGCCAGTCAGACATGTCTCAGTGAACACTCTACGTAACCGCTTTCTTGTAACACCTAGAAGTTTGTTTTCAACGGTGCCTCTTTGGTATTGGCAGGCTGGATTGTCAAATTGTCATGCTTTTGGATCAAAGCTCAAAGCAGGCCCGAGCCCTACATGCAAACTTTCGCAATACTGGCTCGATTAAATATGCATCTCTAATCCTTGTCTATCTCAGGGTATCTATCATGTGACAAACTGTTACTCATGCTAAACAAAACACAAACCCACTTTTAACTTCTTCCTCATTGACCATTAGGTCTTCTTCTGTCTCCACATGCTCTTGACGAAGTACACAATGCTAATGGCGAACCCGAGTCCAGCGAATCCGACCGCCATGTAAAACGCCGAGCGGTATCCCTTCAGCAAGTCTGCTTGAGACTCTCCACCCTTATTAATATTGACCTCGACGGTGGCAGCAAAGCCCAGTCCGAGACTGATGCTGTAGTTGACGATGGTACTGACCAAGCTTGCTGCAATGCCCTGGTGCTCTCGTGAAACCGAGTTGGAAAGGATCAGTGTCGCGGCAGGGAATGACATGTCCATACCAAATGTCATCACGACCAGGCCGAAGAAGGACTGATACCAGTAAGACTGCTCAACTGGGGCGGTCATCATCAGGATGGTACCAGTGGTGAAAGCACCCAGAGCAAGCAGCATGACCAACGCAGGATGCGAAACGTGTAGCAACCACGCCGTTGTCATAGAAGCACATGCTCCAGAGATAGCCACAGGGCTCATCCAAGCACTTGTAAGCAAAGGAGAGGCTCCACGGATCAGCTGGAAGAACTGCCAAGTGTAGTAAACCCATATACCGAATGTGGCCCAACCACAAACAATGCAGCCCAAGATGTAGGCGACATCGCTAGTTAGAGCGTCAAAAGGAATGAGAGGGTGTGAGGCGATGCGCAGCTCAACATAGAAAAAAACAGGAACCATCAGCACTCCCAGGACGAGGGTGACAATGACCCATGGCTTGTCCCAGCCGTCGATGGGGGCTTGATTCCACGCAAAGTTGAAGAGTACGAGGGCAGTGATACCAGTCGTAGCACCAGGAAGATCGAGTTGGTTGAGAATTTCTCCCCATGTCAGGTCAGCTGATGAAAGCTTGTGTGGAGGGTCGGGAATAATGAGAAACGCCATAAAGGCAATGAAAGCCAGGCCAAGGGCAAAGGAGTAGAACGCCCAAGGCCACCAGCTAGGATTACCATGGACGAAAAGTCCAGCAAAAGCAGCGGAGAAAACACAGCCACCCGGTGCACAAGCGCCGAACAGGGCGAAAGCGACAGCCTTTCTCGCACCAGGTTTGTATGAAGCACCCAGAATAGCAAGGCCGTTTGGCATGACCAGCGCGGGACCAATACCCTGGAAGACTCGAGCAAAGACGAAAAGAACATGGTTAGAGTAGTTGGCAAGGCCGCAGATCATAGACCACACAGCAAACCAGACGAATCCGATAAGGAACATGCGCTTGTAGCCAAAGATATCACCAAGGCGTCCGGAGAAGAGAATGAAGGTTCCGACTGTGAGACTGTATCCGGCGATAAGCCAGCTTAGCTCGGCTGGATTACTGAGACCGAACGAGTCGCCGATGATGTGAATAAGATTAAGACAGTTTCCGAGGGCGCCTTGGGTCATGAACTGAGCCATGCAAATGATCGACACGAACAGTATTTCCCGTGTGAGCGAGAATGAGTCTGCTATTGAAGCATCCGTCTTCGTGCGTGTGATTTCTTCCTCATCGCGACCTGTCAGAGTGTTGTTATCTGACGTATCCCTTTCAGGATCAGGCACAAAGCCGTGCTCTGTAGCAGTTAGCATCTTTTTCCAATATTTTGGAAATATCTCCTTACCTTTTTCGGCTTCTCTCGACATTTTAGAATGCTATATCAAAAGTCGATGTGTTCTGACATCCGACGACGAGGGTACGGATACTAAGCTTTGTATATAAAAAACGGCCAAAGCTCCGTGGATGTGAGCTATATATCCGGATATCCGTAGTTCCGGGTCAATGCCCGGTGATGTCAGTGGGAGCTCCGTCCACAACGGCAATTGTAAGCGAATTTCGGGATTATAAATCTGGATGGAGATCTGATCAGAGGAAGATCATGTTTAATTTGTGTCAGAAAGAAAGTCAATTTGTATATCCGGCGTTCTAGATGCGGATGACTGGGATGATATTGCTTTTAAGCTTATCTTAGGTAGAGGTCCATAGTAACAGTTATAAAACTACCCAGAGGGTGACTGTACATAACGCCGGTCTTGGTAAGAATTACGGATGTAGACGAACTCCTTTGTACCGAGAGAAAAGGAATCACGGAAAACGGCACTACTATGAGACGATGCTTACATTAACAGTAAAGGCTGGTTTGAATCACTCCGCTTATCGTCGCTCCACTATGCTAGACATTGGTGAGCACTAGATAAGTTGATTCCAAAGAGCCCGAAGTACTCATTAATTGTAGAGTCCAACCGATCTGATAGGTAATTCTGAGACAGCAATGTGAGGTTGGGCCGAAACCGGATCATAGTTTGCGATTTCTGCTGGTGGCTGATCTGCTTCCTTTGGAATGGTTCCCGAGACAATCCAATTGGACTTGGATGAGCTTGTGAAGACACTTTGTGATACTTTCAGTCAAGCTATCAAGTGACTCGCAAATGGTCATCCAACAGCAGTGCGAATTACCGTCCCAAGCCATAGTAGATGAAGACTTAGATCTTCCAAAACATATTGAGATTCCATAGCGCCACGAATAACGAAACAGCTACCCGTACTCTCAGTTATTCAACAAATCTTTCTTATCTCATCTCAGGCCTGGTTGAACTACCCTGCAGTGGCGAGACAGGCCTCATAGTCAATCCTGCCACGTTTGACCGTTTTCGCCACTCAAACTGGCCAAGCTCTTTATCGTCAATTCAAGTCCAACCCCACGTAAATTTACCATCCCCGCCATCTCGACCCTTATCCATCAGACCATTTCAGTCGCCCATCATGTCAAAGACAAAGTCCAAGAAGCGCAAGCAAAACGCTCAAGCGCAAGCTCAATCTGAAAACCCTCGAAAGGTTGCAAAGACAACATCCCCCTCGATACCGACACCTCCTCCCGATGGTAGCAGTGCCACATCCTTCGAGCCAAAGAATCTACACACGGTCGTCTCCGAAGAGGAACTCGAGATTACCATCGATACGCTCAATTCACTTGCACAATACCCTGGCTTGATCAAGTCGAAGCTCTGCAAGGATCTTCGAGTTGCTGTTTACGACTTTCGACAAGCTTGTACGACAGGCGTCAATAATGCTGCTGGCGCAAACCTCACGGCGCAGGTCACTGCTGCTCTGGCCGATCGGAAATATACCGAGGCAAGAATTCTTCTCGCTGAGATGAAGATTCGGGGTGAACAGCCTAAGCTCGGTGCTCTGTGTCGATGGGTGCGAGATCTTGATGTCATCAGCGGTCTGTCGACTGTACCGGATCAACAGGGTCTTGTGAAGCGCTCCGAGAAGGAGGAGACCCTCATCAAGGTCATCGATGCAGTCTTGAGAGTATGTGGTCATGAGGATCGTAACCCAAAGGCTGTGGAGCAACCGTCGTCAATTGCTCTGCAGGATATTTGGGACCTACGCCCCGATACACCAACAGAACAAGTCTACGCTTCCGTCCTCGACGGCAGTCTCGTTGCTTCAGCGCCCGACACTCTTAAGAAGAACCTCCGTATCATCGAGACAACACCAGGACCCGAACGCAAGCCACCCAATCATCACGACGCTATCCTATACGCCTCTACCCCCGATGCCGTCCCACTGTCTACCACGCCGCCACCGACTACACATACGCCGCACCCTGTCGTGCCCGGCCTCAGCGTTGCTACACATGTTCTCTACCCCGAAGAGTGCAAAGCCATTATCGCTGCTGGCGAGAGCGTCAACTTTTTACCTGACGCGCCTCTGCGTGAGGATGGCGACATTAGCATTCTGGCGCATAACTTTTATTGGGTCGTGGATGAGAAGTTCCACGATACACTTTGGTCACGCATTCGGCCGTTTGTACCGGCGTCCATGAACGGTCGCCTGGCAAGAGGAGTCAACCGTCGATTCCGAGTTTATCGCTAGTGAGTCCGCGTCTTGGGAGCTGAACATGCAGACAACACTAACACTTTGCAGCGTCCCCGGAGCCGAGTACCGAGCACACATCGATGGCGCCTGGCCCCCGAGCGGTATAACAAAGGATGACAAATACGTATACGATAACTCACCCATCGAAAAGAAGCAAAGTTCGCTGTTCACCTTCCTGATCTATCTCAACCAAGACTTTGAGGGCGGCGAAACAACTTACTTCCTCCCAGCAGCGCGCGAAGGAGTCTTGAATGCATACCCTGTTCGCCCAATCATGGGTGGTGCAGCTATTTTCCCACATGGCGAAATCAATGCGACGCTACATGAAGGCACCGGTGTACGGAAAGGAGCGAAATATGTGATCCGAACTGAGATCGAGTACGATGTTGAACCGTCAGAGGAGACAAAGATTTAAGGCACAAACAGATTGGAACATTTTGGACAAAATTGCAAAGGAACGGCTGAACCGGGGAAAAGTATTGATACGCTGTATATGTTTAATGATCAAAACAAAAAATCATCATTTATGCTTCAGTCACGACTTCTCCCTCGGTAGGCTTACGTCCCCATACGATGCACTGGAGATAATAAGCATGCACCTGCTTCTTAGCCTTCAACTCCTTTCTCAACTGCGCACAGTAAAGCACAACCTGCTCGTTGGTCCAGCCCTCAAGCAGACTAGCCATGAAGGCAATGTGTCCCTCTACGTCAGATAGAATGCTCAGAGTGGTGAAACGGCCAATCTCTTTGAGACGCTCTTCCTGGGGCCAGTCACCCACAGGGACCTTGATCGTCTTGGACTGGATGTCCACAAAACCAGCGGCCTTTAGGCCCTTCTCTTGTAGGTTGTCAGGGAGGGGCGAAAAGATGCGACCGAGCTTCTTTCCACCCTCGTGGAAGAACTTGCCCCACTCAGCGATGGCACTGCCGGGCTTGACGCTGTCGTCGTCGCTGAGACCCATAGGGTCGCCCTCGTGGGTCTCGATCCAGCCGCCAGGCTTGGTCACTTGGTATGCGCGCTCATATAGGGCATACCAGTCGGGGACACTGCCATAGAGGAAACGCAGGTGCACGAAGTCGGCCGAGTTGGCGGGGAAGGTCCAGTCGAGGGTGAAGTCTTCAATCTCGAACTTGACATTTGGGGGTACCCAGCTAGAGCACGTTAGATTTGAAGTGTTGTCGCAGTGGCGTGTTTATTTACCTCGGCTGGATTGGGGAGATATCTGTTCCAACAACCTCCGCCTCGGGAAACTCGTCACCAAAGTCCATAGCCCAGATTCCGGTGCCGGTACCGATGTCAAGCACTTTCTTTGGGGCCTCAATAGGCGCAAGGTAAAGCTTGCCATCCATAATCAGCGAGGAAGTATGGTGGATGATATCGAGGGCCTCAGAGGCTTGGTTGTCATTAGACGCCCAATATTGGGCATCGCCTCGCTCGGCATGGTACGTTCGGCCGTTGATGGTACGGTACTCGAGGATGCTCGTGTTAATAGATGCGGTCGAGCTTGAGGTATCGTCGCCTAGCGAAGAGTCGGTGTCAGAGTTATCGGCTTCGGCTCCTGCTTCGACTGTGTCGGTGGTGGTATTCTGATTGAGTCAATTAAGCAGTCTTGGCGGTCACGAAGGGGTACCTTTACCTCCCAGTGCGTTGGGGCAAGCATTTCCTGCGTCGCACCATTTTGCGCGGTTGGCGCATCTTCAGTTGTTACGGCAGCCATTTTGATACTTTACTTAAGTAGCAAATAAAGAACGAAAGAGGCGGCGAGAGAAGAGAGGCAGCATAAGGCCCTCGCCGCCCCTCTCGTTTGTGTATTGGTTGGTCACAGCTCCGAACTGCATGATCGTATCGACTGCTGCTGCATGGATTTGGTGTTCAAGGGTCCATGTAGACACTAGTTTCCGGGGAATGGCGGATGGATCCACTCTGCTAAAGGACTCGGGATCGTGAAGGGGAATACGTCCGGGGGCGATGCCGGGAAAGGGATGTGATGGCCTGATCAAAGACGTGATTTGTGGGCGTTTGGAGCGACTTTTAGCCAGGCCATATGGCCGAGGTACGCGCCGATACTCGAATTCCATGTTTGCAGAACATCACGTGATACACAAGAGTTCATAATCTTATCTGATATCAGATTAATGATAAGATGTCCTCAGGCGAAAAGCATAGAGAAGCCAAATAAAGGAAGGGCAAGAGTATAATTGATATGAAATTATACCTGGACATAAATATAAGTATTGAGACCATAAGTATATGTTCAGATCTTCATCAAGTGTCTTGCGTCCAGTTTTCTTCAAGGAGCAGCCTTCATGATAATAAGTCGAAGCTTCCATCAGTGATCCCCAGGGTCAAGAGTGTTGTTTCATCTGAACGGGCGTGGCCATGGAGCAGATTCTATCGTGAGAAGGGGAATGAAATAGGTTGTTGGTAGTCATGAAGCTCAAGTCAACTATATCTTAATCAGTATTGCAATCGGCACTGCACTTTAATTGTGCGCACTCATGGCAACACGAGGGAGTTTGTAAAACAAATGTGTTTGATGTTGCAGATAAAGGCCAAAGGACTAGCAATTGAGCCTTCGGGATTAATTCAATTAAGCTTCAAGGGAGTCTTGATCATTATTTCGAAGTAGGCAACAACAACAAAAGGCTCTGATCCCACAAGCTCCTACATTTTACTCCCTCCCCCATGAATTGGAACTAAATCTAATGATTGATACAACTGACCGGTAGAGTGATCCTCCCACTACAGATAGACTGGGCCCAAAATGTAGGTTTCAACCCCAGCCTCTTTGCTGTGCTGACTCCATTAAGCAATGCTGTGCTAAATCTTGAATTATCCTATAGTCTTTAGTTTCCTTGGGCCCCTTGTTCCAAGAATTGCAACGGAGAATCTCGTGAATCTTATACATCATCAGAGCGGACGTATCACCGCATGTCACACTTGGACAAGGTTGAAGCCTTGGAGTTTGCACTGGATGACCTCGTGTATACTGTAGGAAAGAAGTCTGCCAGCATTAGAGCTGGGTTAGGCATTCTTAGTGTGCACAAAAGCAAGTTCAGTCTACTAATGTTACAAGTACTAATTTCATCCATTCATCATTCCATTGAGCCACACTCTCCCGAGGACTCAGATTTGGCGATGCAAACATGGATGTCGACCTCATGGTACTCTCCCATTCCCGTTTTGAAACGAACATCTAACTGCTGAGCCAGGCACAAGGGAGAGATTGTAGACTTCGTATTTGTTTTGTCGCAGCGCAAGCTGCTGGTTCACAAGGTGTTGTTTTCCGCCAATCTCAGGTTCTCTGAGACGTTTGCCTACGCAAGGATGGGGTGCGAGACGCCATATTCAATATTTACTAAATCATACTTACATAAAAAGGCATTAAATTGATAAAGACTCTGCTTCTGTTCAGCTTATTAATTGGTCTACACCAAAGACTTGACAGAAACACAAATGTAACTCTTTAATTAAGTCGTCTAGACCTGTCCTAAGCTCTTTTATCATGCCTTATGCTTCAGTATAGTGACATGGAGGGCTAGTGGATGGATTATTCCCTAACCTGCCTGCCAGAACAAAAATAATGTAATTGGATTTGTGACAGTGAACGTCAAAAAGCAAAGTTTCTAGGACCGAGCGTGGATCGAACACGCGACCTAGGGATCTGCAATCCCTCGCTCGTACCACTGAGCTATCGATCCTTGTTTATCTTTGGATGAAACGGGAGTTTGAAATCAAGAATTGTAAGGATATTGTCAATTGTTTCTCAGTACCGATGACCGCCCTCGTTTCTGTCTCCATTCACTGACCACTAAACAGTGCTTTCTGACCGGGGCATCTCTGCCTCCGTATTACTTTTTATACAATGCCTTTGATGGCTGGAGTCTGTGCAGAGTCCCACACTGGCGTTACATTACGCGCACTGTTACGTATCCTAGCGTGGGCAAAGCTGATAGTGATAAGCTTAGTACCCTGATGTCTGTTGTCTGGTCTCGGTTATCCCAAACGCTGAAAGGAACACTGTTTTGAGCTGCCGTATCAAGACTAGAGCTCTCTATAGGTATACGCTGCAAGAAGCGGGGTCGTAGACGAATGCATCACAACGCGTAAAGACCTTTTGTCAATTGCTAATAGCCCTGGCAAATTTGTCGTCATCGTTTATATACGCTTATCTAACTATTTATTTCCGTCTTGGAATGACCCTATTTCTATCATCCTCTGAGTTCCTGTAGCAATTTTCAACTTTAATTATCCAGAATTACTTCAGCTATGGGAATCTTCAAGACAGCGATTTTGCTCGCTGGAGCTTCCCTTGGAGCCTTCGCGTCCCAAGTCCCTCTCAACGACGCGACCTCACCACCAGCCACAACCTTTCAAGTCCACCAGAGCTCTCTGTCCCCGGAGCATTCAATTCGCATCAAGGAGCAGGTCGATGATTCAATCTGCGATGCGCGCGTCAAGCAGTACACGGGCTGGCTTGATGTTGGCAATCAGCACCTCTTTTTCTGGTACTTTGAGAGCAAGAATGCCCCAGCCACTGATCCTCTGGTCTTGTGGTTGACAGGAGGGCCTGGTGGTTCGTCAATGCTGGGAATGCTCCAAGAGCTTGGACCTTGTCTCATCAATGAGTATGGAAATGGAACTGTTCATAATCCTTATGGTTGGAACGCGAACGCGAACTACATCTTTGTCGACCAACCTGCTGGTGTTGGATTCTCTTACTTGGATAAGGATGAGCCGATCCCTAGCAACTCGTTTGTCGCTGCCGACAGCATGCATAAGTTTATGCAGTTGTTTACTTCTGAAGTTTTCCCAGATCTAGCTGACAGGCCATTTCACATCTCTGGAGAGAGCTACGGTGTGAGCGACAGATTCTTACACGATCTCTGGAAATGACTAACTTTGATAGGGCCACTATATTCCTATCTTAGGAGCTACAATCGTCGCACAGAACAATCTGTATCCTAAACGTCCCCAAATCAACCTCGAGTCCGTCCTCATTGGTAATGGTTATATCTCACCACTAGATACCGCTTTCGGATACTGGGAGACGCTTTGCACCACCAACCCTGGCGTCAAAGAGCCCGTGTTCAACAGCACTCGATGTGACATTATGGCTGCTAACCTTCCACGATGCCTCGATCTCGCACGTGTATGCTATGGGCATCCTGACCACGCCATCTGCGCGGCTGCAGAGGAAGTCTGCTGGGACGGTGTAGTAAAGTGGTACGATGGGGAGTCCGGATCCAACGGCAACAGGAACCGATTCGATATCAGTGCCCCCTGCGAGTCCGGCGATGATCTGTGTTACAAGGAATCCGCCCTTATCCAGAATTACCTAAACCTGCCACAGGTATTCAAGGCTCTGGGTGTTCCAAAAGCCTTGACAAACTACTCCATTTACTCTTGGGATGTAGAAGAAGCCTTCAATTTGGGAATCGACGGTGGCATCAGCACTCAAACGCAGGTTCTGTACTTGCTTAACCATGATGTTGATGTGCTGCTGTACCAAGGCAACCTGGATCTTGCTTACAATACTGCTGGAAACTTGAAGTGGAGCAACAGTATGGAGTGGAAGGGACAACCGGCTTATGTTGCTCAACGACCGAAAGCATGGGGCGCTTGGGGTGAAGAGATTGGTTGGTACAAGGAGGTTAAGATCCAAATGGGTAGCTCTGACAAGAGGACTACCTTCTCGTTTGCTACAGTTGACGGAGCTGGTCATATGGTGAGTCATTAATTACTGTGCCGAAGGGCCTATGCTGACTATTGATTGTAGGTTCCGCAAGGTAAGCCCAAGGCTGCTTTGGAGTTAGTCAACCGATGGCTGAAGAAGCGCACTTTTGCTGGCTAAGGAACTTTGAGTGACCAATCCTATTCGATTCGAAGCGGCAAGCACCAGGAAGGCATAAGAGTGTGTGAAATACAAAGTATGTAGAATTAAAAGGAGTGTCCTATATAATAGAAGAATGAACTTTGGCGGTTCTATACCGGCCAAGCCAAGAAATGAACAAGAAGATGATGCCGAAGGAGTGCCTCTAGAGAAAATGCAAATGCAGTACCGTATCCCAATGTCCCGTACCGATGGCCAACTCCAAAGGAAATGGCTGAATGCCCAAAAGTCTTCTTACTCCTTGCTGGGATACTTTCCAGGGTACCAGCTACCGTCATCAACACCAGTGTCACCACCCTCATACTTGCCAGGGTACCACTTCCCATCATCAACACCTGTATCACCACCTTCGTACTTGCCAGGGTACCAGCTACCATCGTCCTCGCGTTTCACCTTCTTGTCATGCTCCTCGGGGTCATACTCCTCGGGGTCATACTCCTCGGGGTCATACTCCTCGGGGTCATACTCTTCGGGGTCATACTCCTCGGGGTCATACTGGCCATCATCAACTCCAGTGTCACCGCCTTCGTACTTTCCAGGGTACCACTTTCCATCATCAACACCTGTATCACCACCTTCGTACTTGCCAGGGTACCACTTCCCATCATCAACACCTGTATCACCACCTTCGTACTTGCCAGGGTACCAGCTTCCATCATCCTCACGCTTCTCCTTGCCACCAGGGTACTTTCCGGGGTACCACTTCCCATCATCGTAGGGAGTCTGAGGCTTTCCCTCATACTTTCCAGGATACCACTTGCCATCATCGGCACGCTTCGCCTTATCGCCTGGGTATTTGCCAGGATACCACTTTCCATCGTCATAAGGGGTTTGAGGCTTGCCCTCATACTTTCCGGGATACCACTTTCCGTCATCTGCGCGCTTGGCCTTGCCGCCAGGGTACTTTCCTGGGTACCATTTGCCGTCGTCATAAGGAGTTTGGGGCTTGCCCTCATATTTGCCGGGGTACCATTTACCATCGTCGGCGCGCTTAGCCTTGTCACCGGGGTACTTTCCGGGATACCACTGTCCATTGTCGTAGCCAGTATCACCGCCCTCGCTAGAAAAGAGTCAATACATATCTTTGAACGTAAAGGTTTGAATGAGCGTACTATTTGCCAGGATACCAAGTGCCATCATCATAGCGCTTGGCCTTCTTAGTCTCAGGGTGGTATTGACCATCGTTAACGCCAGTGTCGCCTCCCTCGTACTTGCCGGGAGCCCACTTGCCGTCGTCAACACCAGTATCTCCGCCTTCGTATTTGCCTGATCATGTTAGTTGGTAGTTAACTCAAAGGATATGATGACATACCAGGGCTCCAGGAGCCATCGTCAGCAGGCTTGGCAGTGGGAAGAGCCAGAGCCAAAGTGGCAAAGGCAAGGACAGTGTAGGAGTAGCGCATGTTGAAATATAGTTGTAGGAGCGAATGAGTAAGAGTGAAGAATACTGAAGATAGCGAGTGGTCAGGAGCTTGAGATTGGAGTGATTAAAATTGTAGGTTCCAAGGTTGAAGTGACAGTAAGGATGCTGTAGCGAGAGTTGTTGTGTTTGGAAGAGAAGATGAGAAAGGGTGATGAGGATGATGAATCCAACTAGAACGAAGGAATTAGCTGCAACTTATATACTCAATTCTTCTTCTCTCATTTTGTGATCAAGTGGCACTGCTCTCGTGAAGTTGCCTATCCATCAATGTGGTTGTCGACATAGCCTACGCTACCAACGCCACGATTAAACAAACTCATGCCATGCCGAAAGTCTCCAACTCTGAAATCAATAAGGCTGAGACACGCAGCTTAGCCAGCCGCATGGCACTACGTCAGTAATCCTGGTTGCTATTTCGGGGTGACCCAAGCTTCTCTTCGTTCCATCCTTTTCTTTACCCAGTTGCTGCGCCTGATTACAAACAGGCCAAGATCAGCGCTAGCTTCTGCAAAAAATAGTAGCTATACCCAATCTGACCTCGGAGGGCTGAGCTTACTTCGAGGTCTCGATCGCACCCCTCTTCTCCGATGTGGTGGGCCAAAATGGCGGAAGATAATGGTTGTATTTAACAAGAGACTCGAGGGCGAGCTTTACCCCGCAAGATGATAGCTTCCGAATAGTCGGCTCTGGGGCTGAGGTGCTAGACAGTAGTACAGAAAAAGGTCAGCTGTGCCACCTCGGTTGTGCAACTTCTGCGCTGTCACCAGAAGACCCAAGAGCCATGGTTTCGATCCTTCTCGTGTAAGCTGACGATCTGGATGGTAAAAGTGTACATGTTTGCGCGATATCTTGATTGTTGAAAATGCAAGTATCAAGCATTAAAAGTTCAGCTTCACTTGAAGCGGAGCCCGAAAGTCCCATCTGTGTCAGCAAACCGTCCTTTGACGGAGAAGCCAAGTAACGAAGCTAAGAATAAGCTCAGCCCACCCCAATGACCGGTACTCTTCGGCCATTCTCTCCTAGTCATATACATATCAGCCAATCGAAGGAGCCCGTCCGAGTGTGATGGAACTTTCTGAAAGTCAGGTTATCGAAATTTTTAGTGGCATTTGGGGGAACACAAAGGGAAATTTGTCTTCGGGATGGGGAAAAACGCCTGATGTTGAAATGGCGGAGCTGGAATTGGTGGTAGCAAACATGTTTAGTCTGAAGGGCGCTGAGGGTGTAGACGGCAGAGACAGGCAGACATGGTGCTGCAACACGAGGCTGAGAACTGCACATGCGAGGAAACGGATGGAAACACTTCTACAACATGCAGCATTTTTATTCTAAAAATACGAATAGATCTGAGTCTGACATATCAAGAGGATTTAACTTGTCGATACCTTGTCAATGGTCAACAACTGTGCAATCATGACTTCGTGCAATGTCTTACTGCAGTAACATTGGCTTGCGCCTTCACCGAGTATCTGTGCAGTTTTTAGAGAACCATGTAGTATGGCACCACAACAGGATTTGACAGCACTCTCAGCTCTATCATCGTCAGCCCTCCCCAGCCCCTCAGCCCAGTGGCATGCTGATTCTGGTATTGGGCTGCAACTTCCCCATTGGCTTGGTAAAGCTGCTCAGTAATACCTAGTGAAGCCGACAAGCTTTGTGTTACTTCAAGTACCACTAAACACTCATCCTACTATTCCAAATCTATCTTACCGATGGCAACCGTGAGCTGAAGCTGCCGCATGAAACCATATGATGCAGAATAAGACGAACTATAAACAGCCACTAGACTGTGGTAATGCTTCTCCTTTATGAAGATAGCCTTGGGTGACAATTCGATAAGGCTCGATAAGAAAAATACGACTTGCTTTCCTCATATGGGGACAGAGCAAGATGATGGAACTTTGAGTGCTATAGCAAGCAGTATTCAGAGCGATGGATGAGCCATAAGAGTTTAATGAATCATTGAAAACCCTTCTATTCAAAGGCAGAAAGCTTGGTCTTGGCAGAAATTGAGTCTGGTATCTCTCGTCATCTTTCAACTAAGCTGGGAGCCCACTGGCTACTCCATACATAGCTTGCTTACCGGACACCTATGTTTCTCGGAATCACTAAGGAACTATTATGGAAGATATTGCTTGTTCGTCCTTATGATGGATATATAATAGCTGAGCCAAGAGTCTTCATTAGGGACATCAAGTATGTGATTACGCTATGTTTCGGCTGACGCGTCTTTAATAAAGGACTATTGAAGCTAATGCAAGGCTACACAATGTTGAGAGTCATCTGAATTCCACTACTGGCTGGCGATTTCAGCCTCAAATCTACAAGGCCTATTTTTATATAATAGTTGTGTTGAAACCTGAGGAATTTAGACCAGACCTAGGGGATAGCGTACTGCTTGCGAGGTTGTGCATAGTATGAAACTTTCTCGAACCTGCTGAGGCGGCTCTATCGAGACCGCGTTAGAGGGGAGTTGGGACCTAACTAAAAGTTTGGTTTGCGTCAAAGTTTCCTCTAGATGTCAAATATGTGCATTATACTCAGAGCTGAGTTGCATTGAAAATATTCTTCTGATGTTTATCACCCTTGGGAAGTGACTATTATGTGATATAACCAACGTCATGCTGTGGTCTGCCTATTTCAACGTGCGATGATAATATGATAAATAAATAAATATGCTATGGCTATTCAAGTGGGTCAGAAGATAGTTTATCTGGCCCACTCTTTTCCGGACTTGGGCCATACTGGTACTGCCTGGTTCTGGGTGAGCTTTCCCTCTTATTTTTAATTTTTAGAGTAATGCGTCTTGCTCACCTCCCTGCCCCTCACACGCTGTCTATTCTTAGGTTCAGCTCGTCTCATTCTCGTTGTCATACCACCGGTCCTCTCAGTCTTGTCCTCTCGGCGCGCTGTAAGAGCAACTCCCACTCGTGACATCCGGATTTAATGACGCGAACATGGCTGTTCCCGATGGGTCTCCTGGCAGAGACGTAGAGACAGATGCTACATTCCACACGCTCGAAACCGCCGCCCAGCGTTCAGCCGCGCTTCGAATCAAGCGCCTCGCTGGAGAGTTTCCATGGGAGATTGTGAATTTTTGCACCGAAACAAAGTGGGACATCAGACTCCTGGACAAGTTTGCTGCTCTTATTCATACTTGTTTCCCCGGACAGCTGAGCAGCCTGGACACTAGACGATTACGATCCGCCATTCTAAGTCAGATCGAGCCAAAGGCAATCAACAAGCGCGCAAATCTTTTGCAAAGCGATCTGCAAGCAGCCCAAAGTGAACTGAGGAGGGCAATCATCAAAGAAAATCAACGACATAGCCATCATGAACCCAGCACACAAGGTTCTACAACCATGGCAATGACAACCGATAAGAAAAAGAAGCGCGCAGTCACTACAAGCAAGCCTTCTGAGCCAGCTTCATCGAAGCGAGTCCGTCTTGAATCAGAGAGTCCACGTGCAGTCAAGACCCGCTCTTCCAGAAGATTGAGAGGAGAAAGTACAGATACAACGCCACACACGCCCAAAGCCCCGGTAAACGGATACAGTGCAAAGGATGAAAGGACATTTGAAGTGGCCGTTACTGTGAAGGAAAATGGAAACGAACCAGAGAAGATGCAGGAAGATGAGAATACGCCAATTAAAGACCAGATCCATGACATTGAGAATCAGGAAGCGACAGAGCATGATGGGGTAGAAGCCGTCGACAATCCAGAAGGCTCTCCTGCTGACGATCATGGCAAGGTCGCGCCAACCGAGTATCATGATGTACGGGAGCTTATACTCGACTCATGCCCTCCATCACAGACTAGTGTCGGCCAAAGCCCGTTGCCTGAAGTTCTGTCGATACTCCGATCGTCTGCAATCGCCAGAAAGCCCTCGTGGCTGAACTCTCCATGACAGACAAGGAAATCGCCGACAAGTTCCGCAAGAACATCTCTTTCATCGCCTCTAAGCTCCAATTCGTCAACAACAAGAAAATGGAAGCACTAGAGGCTGGGTACGAGCGCTGCCAACGGGAATATCAAACGGCTTATGAGGTCGTGGAGAAATTGGGCCATCAGTTACAAGAAGTCCACGCTTCGCATGAAAAGGCCAAAGAAGAGCTCGAGAAGGCGAGATTCAGACAGGAAAAGACTGCTGCTGCGCTGGTGCCGTATCGAGAGCTCCAAGCCGCAGGGGGTAGCGTGACACAGATTTTCGAACTGCTCCAGAACGCTGTCAACGAGGCTGATACAGCTTATCAAAAGGCTCTAGACACATATGCATCCGTTTCGCACCATCTCGATACCATAAAAAAAGGGCTCGAAGAGGCGACAAACCCATTGGAAGCGACAAAGACAAAGTTCGAGGAGGCTGCGCAGCTCAAGGTCGATTTCGAGCAGAACCAACCTATTGAGCGGAAGTTTCAGTGCAGCATTCGAATGGCCACAGATGTTAGAGACGAAGATGGTCATTTGTTTGGGGATTTGACTTTCGATCTCGAGTCTATTGTTCGTCAGCGCGACAATGGCGTTGATTCTAATTAAAGGATGCAAGGTCCTGTTGATATGTGGCCATCTTCATGACAGCATTTCTTTTCTGTCAATTATGGGTTGACCGTAGCAACATTTGCTGCAGTTGCTGTTTCATCTTGATTTTTGTGGCGTCGGTAACTGGCAAGCATGTCGCATGTCGTTTTAGTAACTTAGTAATATTATATACCCCAGTCGTATGTGCCTAAAGGACACGCGTTCCAACGTGATGCTGTGTACTAAAATGTGGCTCAATCAGCGTGTCATTTCTGTCAGCTGTCGATCACTTTTATAAATTCTAACCCCTCATTTACCAAGCAACGAACAAAAGATTCCCTGTCTTTCCTGTTCTATCAACGACCATGATCAAGCTCGTTGCGTTCGATCTAGATGGCACGCTCGCAGAGAGCAAGCAGCCTCTTCTTGATTCCATGGGTGAAGCTCTCGCTGATCTTTTGAGCGTCGCACATGTCGCAGTAATTTCAGGCGGAGACTGGCCTCAGTTCCAGAAACAAGTCGCCAGTCGTCTTCCTCCTCGCACGGATCTTACAAAGCTTTGGCTCATGCCTACCACGGGCACCAAACTTTACACGCACAAGGGCGACGAATGGAAAGTTGAATACGCTGAATTGTTCAGCGAGGAGCAGAGAAAGAACATAATTGAAGCTTTCAATGCATCTCTTGATGCAACGGGTTTTCAGCCCGAGCAAACATGGGGCGAGCGTATCGAAGATCGAGGAAGCCAAATCACTTTCTCTGCGCTTGGTCAACAAGCTCCAGTATCAGCCAAAGAAATTTGGGATCCTGACTTCGCCAAGCGAAAGATCATTCAAGCTGATCTCTATAAACGTCTTCCAGATCTGTCTATTAACATGGGCGAAGCGACTTCGATTGATATCACCCAAAAGGGTGTCGACAAGGGCTATGGACTGAAAAAGCTTTCAGCTGCGAGCGGTATCCCACTGGAGCAAATCATGTTTATTGGAGATGCTATCTTTCCTGGCGGAAATGACTATCCTGCTAAGGAACTTGGACTGCATACGGTGCGTGTCAAGAATCCGGATGGTACATTGGCTGCTATTGCGGGTATTGTTGCATGTTTAAGTGAGACGGGTCTTTTGAACTGAGGTGTCGAAAATCCCCCTAGCTAGGAACTTGAACGAGGTACTAAATGAAGAGTACACAAGGGAGGGTGCTGGTCACACGAAACGATTCGATTGTTTATAAACAGAGGTACTAACATAGCAAGATGTATAATGATTGGCATACAATTACCACTACGTGTTCGATATTGTCACAGAAAGGCTACTGCTACACTGTCTCCCAACGGTCAATAACTATTTCCTGTCTTTGACGAGTCAGCATAATGCTTGAAATATTTGATGCAACTAATAGAAGATGATAATATGTCTCAGATTGATGTGTCGGAAACAGCTTGAATCATATGTGATCATAGCCATGGAAGTATTTGTTTCAATCTCATCACGGACAAACGGGAAAAGGCTAGAAGAGAAATTGCTTACCTCCATTGATGATGCCTAGCCAAAAGTCCTTTAGTTAGCGGACAATTCGACGAAGTTGCTTGGTTCGTGGTTTGGCAAGGGCAGGAGAAACGCAAATTATTGAGCGTTTATCGCCAAGCCACATATAAGTGACTGCTTCAAAGCATCAGTTTTCGCAAAGACAATAAGGAAGAAAAAAGAACAGAATGTTTGTGCGGCATTTTTTCCCCTTTTGTTTGTTACAGAATGGTGCCCAATTATCTTCAAGGGGTCCCTGCTCGGAAGAGCGTTGATCCTCAGCCAAGACTTTATGACTAGGTATGAAATCATGCAATTACTGAATTGTTGGAACCGCGTCTCTGTCGCGTCTACTGCTATAGTTTGGGCCAGGGAGATATTCTGCATTATTTTACAGTGGTCTGGCTTGATATTTTCCGGCACCAGAATGAACCTTTCCAGAATCCGCTGCTTCGAGCTCGATATCCTTCATCAGTGATGTCCAATCGAACTCCTCAAGGTCAGGCACAGCGACCAGAAAATCTGACCAGAGCCGGTGTGAGTATGCGTCGTCTATATTGCCCTTGAACCCACACGCTGTTGACTCATTCAAGTCTACAAGTATCTTATCAGATACGATGCCCTGTGAGGGCCTTACGAAATCAGCTTAAGGTGACGTTGCAGTTGCTGTAGAGGGATGCTGTCCTTGGAAAGCTTCCATGACTCGCTCCATATTCTTCTCAATGCCCTGAATTAGACTTTGAGCGTCTCTTCTGGACTGGCTGAGAGTCTCATAAGCCGCCAAGACATTCTGTCTTGAAGCTTCAGCGTCCGGTGTTCCCGGATTGAAAGATGCGTCAACTGCTAGCGTGACTGCAGCAGTCGTAACATGTTGCAAAATGGCCCAGTACCGCTCAGCTCTGAAGTTTGCCTTTGTATCAGGTTCGTCCATGATGCGTCTCAACTCAAGTACCCTGTGTGCCGAACTGAGGCTTGCCGTACGCGAGTAAGAATAATCGGGGTTACGGTATGACTCAAGATGGTACGGGCGATGCAGTCGGCAGATGCGAGCTTGAAGCCCAAGAAGGAGGCTTATCCTCTGCCAGTTGAAATAAGGTCTCCTCTGGCAAATTCGTTGAAATTCCTCGATGTTCTCTGGGTCCAGCCTACAGAAATCGGGGAGGCTGTGGTTAAAGTCCTGTAGCTTCTGGTCTAGTCTCAAAAGTACGTCGTAGTCTTGTTGTAACCCATCATCGATGACCGAAGGTAGTGTGTCGACGATCTCGCGACATATTTCAGCCAGTTTCACTCGCTGAAGGAAGAATGTCATATCTGTGGCGCTATCTGCCTGGAGTCTTGGCCCAAAGTCGCTAATTCCCATCGCCAAATCATCCACGTCCCGCGGCTTAAGTACATTCATGAATTGCGGTAGGATAGTATAGAATCCTTCCTGAGAGCTACCAGAGAAAGATGTCAACCTAGAGTAGTCAATAAATCTGTCCCGGAGACATAGGTACGCTTACGTTAGCCTTACCAATCAGTGGCGACCAGATGCCACCAAACACGTCTCTGAATCTCAAGGTGGGCAACACTATACTTTGCTTTTTTTCTCTGTTTACACGCTGAAGGGCTGTCGATCTTGTGAATCATCATAGCACGACACATCAAGTGACAGCAACTCCGGAGCGTGAGAGCCTTGACAGGAAACACATCATCCGAGTTAATGGCAACTTGTGCCAAAACAGCGACAGCTGCTACAGCTGTGATGCTTTGTGGTAAGGTCACTTGAGAATCATCAACGATTGACATTGCAAGATTGATTGAAGCACTTCTCGAAAGTTGATGGAATCTCATCTTTTGTCATTTGCATCTGGACCAGAAGCTTTTCCGTCCATGCCATTGCTGCGCCCGCGAAGATTGTGAAGAGTAGCAACAAGTCTTCGAGCTTCGGCTTTCCTCGACGTTCCGCAAGAATAGTATAGGAATTCATAACCAGTTCTCTGGTGGAAGTTACGTGCAGTACGAATAACATGGGATGAATAGTGACTTCAAAATGTTTAAATAGAATATTGGCTTTGTGAAGCGGTGGGAGCTGGGCGATCAAATAGTCCAGGTCAGATTTATGTGTAGCCGCAGGTGCGGCTGAATCTGCAGTCGAAGGGTTTGTTTCATGAAAAGCGACAGGTACACTACCTGTAACGATAAATCAGTATCAACAAGTCGGTGTCTAGAAATAATTGCTTACATAGGGAGTTCTGCCTTGGGGTTCGGATTGCCGACTCGGGTTGCTGCGCTTCGGGTTGTTGCTGGAAAACAGCATTCTCTAAGCTATTCAGTCTCGCAAGTATACCATTGTTGCTTGTACAAATCTGTCAATATTGACCGAATCATGGGTGAATTGAACAAAAGAGTCTCACATTATCGCCTGTTGTGGATGGATAAGTGACGTAGCCTCACCAACAGAAACAAGACCGGAAGGCTCAGAAGACACCAAGTCATTTCCGCTTTCTTGCGTCACTTTTGTAGAAGGGCTCCCGTTTTGATACGTGCATCCAAGTTGTCGTTGTGCACAATTGGAGCAAGGGCTGTTGCGGTCACAGCGACGCTTCATTTTGCGGCATTCGCGGCATGATACGGGCTGTCGGACCGCTCGGGAAACGGACATTATAGGAGCACCCGCGTGACTGCGTTTCATTTTCGCTTCGGGACACTTGCAGTCATGATGGATGGGAGTAGGACACGCGTGAAGGACGTGAGGTGAGCGGAGATGTCAAGAGGCAAGCCGCGGATCCGCGGAGCATCATTGCCCGATGTGGTTAAGGGCGTAGAACACTTAAGCACGGTTAGCTTCATATGACTTCTCCTGCCCTTGAACAATTATTTAAGAGATATTATCTCAGTAGAGGAGCTATCACCGCGAAATCAAACGCGTGTGTTTAAATTGACAATGTTATTAGAGTTTCTTCCACGCGGGCAGGCAATATTACAATAAGTATATACTTAATCCTTCTCTGCCTTTACTTCATTCTCTTCCGCGGATTTCTTTACATGTTCCGGTACTGATCCTAACATCTCAACAGGTATTACCGGCATCGCTTCCATCTCGTATATGGGTACGGAAGTCGAGGATAATTCGGCCGCTGCATGATTACTTGATGGTAACTCGACTGGTGCATTGGCAGTACACTCAAGTTTGAACTCGGTCCCCCATGTCAACGTGTTTTCGGGCTTCGGCAAACTAGGCGGATTAGATTCTAACTTCCCTCCATTCTTCTTGCGTTGTTGTAGCCAGAGCCAGACCAGAATACCAACGACTGCCGCTCCTCCTACTATAGCGCCGACAGCAATGCCAGCGACTGCATCAGTTGATAAAGTCGACGAAGTTGTAGGGTCTGCTGGCCCCTCCTCCGCAATCCGCCTAAACTCGTTTTTGGTCATGTTCACAGAGAGCCTGTCTCCCGAACAGTCCCATTGCAATCCCATGGAACCACTCTCGACCTTGTCTGGTGCCTTTTCCCCTAAACATTGTGCGAAACTGTCGAGAAATCCGGTGGTGACCGGGCTCTGGTCACAAATGCACAGTATTGGCACAAATAATGTGTCCTCGACGTGCTCATAGCACATGGGCATCCACTCGTCGGCGCACGGTTTAATCTCCTCAGACCAGTAAGGGTTATCTTCGTTCCATTCATAATCATACCGCGTAGGGTTTTCTTCTGCAAATGATGTCGTAAAAAGAAGGAAGAGAGTGAGCCATCGCGATGCCATGGCGTTTAAGTATGTTGGTATCGTGACACAAAGTCGACCCGAGCTTAGTGGTATGCTTCGGCTTGTCTGTAGGTGTTCGGTGTTGACAGGTCCACTGAATGATACAATACAAACGATGATTTCGCGCTGTTGATTTGGCTAAGGAAAGTTGGCATCGGATAGGAAAAAAGAGGGGAGAATAACGCTTGCAGAACTGAAAAGCTGTTACGAAAGAAAATAAGGGATGCAAGGCGTGGAAACGGCACAAGAGAAAGCCCAGCTCAACTACGGTCACGATAAAGCAGTAGGATTCTATCCAATTTTACCACTCCCTGCTTCGTTCAGTAGCGATCCTCCTATCAGCACTAAGTCTATTCGGGACATTCTGTAGAGGATTTGGCATGTTTCTGATACTCGGCTAGAGCTCGCTTTCAAAAAGTCCTTGTTAATTAGATTCAAGGTTAATTCTTGGCTCGCCAATCAAGGTACAGAGAGCTTCGGAAATGTCCCATAGCTATCATCTCCTGGTCTCTTTCCTGTCTGAGCTTGGGGGCTCTCATAGTCTGTGGCATGATGCGTGTAAAACCAACGATATCGCACTGCCACAAGTCGAGGCTGACTGATGAATAGGATTTTCCACTGTACAACAGTTGTATTAAAATGCAGATTCCTGTGGAGACGAACAAAGTTGAGGCAGCATCAGCTGTGTCACAGTAGCCAACTAGGCTTTTGACAGTTCATAATAGGCATGTCAGATATTGTTGGTTGGTGCCGTCAATAGTAGGTAGCTTGCCAGTCCAGCACTAGCTATACTGTATATATATGCAATGATTCAACACTGGTTAACATAATCATTATTTAGTCATTAAGATATAAACGCTACCATAACCCATTGTCTTAAACCTTTGCATCCCATGAAGTATTGTTCCCGCATCGTTTAATTCTCCCTACAAGGAGGTGTCAGTTAATCTCGTCCGCGGTGTTGCTGCAGATGAGCCGAACTTACAATATGGCCAACTCCAGATCGCCTTGAATCTTTGCTTTAAGTTGCAACTCAACATCAAGATCCATATCTAACCTGACGCGAGGTGCACTGCTCTTTTTCTTCTCAGGCTCTTGGCCAGATGGTTGCACGGTTTGTTGCGTTTGTGGTTGGCTGGCAGCTTGTTGACCTGAGCGGTTGAGCTGGTTGTTGTTTGAATTGGTCATCTGTCCTGATTCGTTTTCACTAGAAGAATCGTTTTGCTGATTGGTTGAGGTTGATCGTTCATCTTGAGTAGTTTTGTTGGTGGCCATTGTGGATTGATTTTGTGGCTCAGCACTGAGAGTTTGCGACGAATTGTTGTTAGTGTTAGATAGATATATCAACAAGCACTAATTCATGGAAACATAAATGATTAGATTTTGATTCAACAGCTTTGGACCAGAGTGACGCATTATGAATATTAGATGTGGCGATGGCCTATGACGCCAATGCCCCATAACAGAACAAGGCATATTGGACCACGTGACTCTCGTACATGTCAATCTCACCCGATCGAGCCAGGTCAAAGTAACATTTCAGCTGCCATCTTTTCCAGGGGTTTCAGCTGATGGAATCGTCCAGAACAATATCAATCTTCCGCACAACATGTGCCGTCAGTGGGTACAACCACCGCTCTGCCCCCACTGCCCAACTGCAATGCTCCGCAATCAACTGTTGAACAAATATTGACCCATCCACCACTTGCTTTCATCATGACTTATCCAGCTTTAGATAACTTACCAGCCGAGATTGTCCTAACAATCAATGATCTGCTCCCTTGGGAAGACAAAGAATCCTTGAGTCTTGTCAACAAGAAATTGCGAAGCCATCTCGTACCTCTTCTTTTTCGACACATCAAGGTCGACTGTCCTTTGTCCCGGGATAACGTCCTCCAATCCGTGGTTCACAAATATGGTGTATACGTCACAAAACTACGTCTGAATGTAGAATTTCAACCAAATCCGCCCGAATCAAGCTTGAAAGGCACAAAGGTTGATCCATATTCTACAGAAGCATGGTACTGGGATGATTATCCAGCCTCTGTATGGGCACAAGATGTATCCGATGTGCCGGCTATGCAAGATTTGGTTGCATCCAAGGGACTGCCGAATTGCATCTTACTCAGCGTCCATACAAACGGAGAGGAAGACTTTGGGATTGAAGGTGGTTGGGATGACAATGATCTCAGTGATATAAGCATTTACTTCTGCGTTAATCCAGAAAGCTGGGAGGAAGTCAAGAAGAAGGAGGAGAACTATGCTTGGCGAAAGGCATGGAACGAACTCTGGCACGATGTCGCTAAATACTCAAAAGCAGAGTGTGTTGAGTTTCTTCACTTCTTGCCCATTAAGGCTTCATGCTGGAATGAGCCAGTATGGTCAGACTATGTGGGAAGACTGAAGGTTCTGACTATACGAGCCTATGATAAGTACTCTGAAGTTTGCATGCTGGGCTTCATGACTAACGAAAGAAAGGTCAAGACAATGGAGCTGGATGGGCAGTCAATACGCTGGACGGCTTCAACGCTTTCTTTGCTGACATGCCCGACTTCCTTTTCCAGCATGCCAAGAACTTGGAACATTTGTGTATAGCCGGCCACGAGGATGGACATCTTGGCGAGGGCTCGTTGCGCTTTGTGCCCGGTACCATGTCGCAGCTCAGATCTCTACGCTTGGAGAGGATGGCAATCACAAAAAGCATCAAATACTTCCTCAGTGGAAGTACCCCAAAGCTCGAGTCTCTCCACCTGGAGAACGTGGCGGCCTGGGGTTTCGAAGTCTCCGATATTGATTTCTCGTCAAGACGGGAGCCCACCTGGGCCGAGTTCTGGAAGGCTGTCCGCAAAGGAAATCCTATGCTTGAGGAAGTTGTTTTTCGATACCATAAAATCCCTCCACTGACTGAAGCAGAGTATATGAACGACTATCCTGGTTTTGACCTGGCAATAGCTGATACTGAACGTGAGGCTCAAATCCGGAAGATGGTTGCTGATGATGATAGCCTTATCATCTGGCCTTATGTAACATCAAACGATAAATACGGGGATGTTTTGGACTGGGAGGAAACAAATCTGCAGTGTCTAGCAAGAGGTGGTGATAATCGGGAGTATAAGCTATTGATGGAGAGGATCAATCAAAGGCAACAGAGTCCTGCCTCGTAGTCTACAGACCATGGGTACATGATCAAGGTCGATCAAATCCTCCAGCTCCGGGCCCATCCTTGGCAATATGGTGGAATTCAAAACTTCCAACAAAGATACCAGAATCAAGATACTTCTTTGCCCAATCTCGCACGTGTTCCGAGTTGACATGAGCTGCATAGGCATCTCGACTCGTAAACCTGGACGAGTTAACGCATCATAAATGACGAGGTATCAGGGCGGACCCACTTTTCCATGCAAACAATCTCGTCTTTGCCTTCGGTCTTGTAGAATCTGTATACCTTGGCGCCTTCTTCTTTTATGGTGGTTTCAGCAACTTCGGTCAAGCATGCATGTGCCTATTATCATGAGTAAAGCACGAAGGGTAGTGTAGCAACGACAAGTGATGGGTCAGGCTACCTCGTCAATTCTGTCAGGATGAACCGCGATGGTTGAAACAGAGAAGTACTCTTCCGAACTGCTGGCAGCCTGGTTGGCCTTTTGCAGCAGTTCTTTGTTGGCTGGGCACATGATGAGAAGTTCCGAAGAAAAGATAAAAGCAGAAATTAGATCTTTGATCATGTCAATTACGCTACAGGTGGATTTTACGATGCCGTGAAGTGGACGGGGCGGGGTTTAAATGTGAAGATATAGTGACCTACGGCGTAAGCAGGAGACGTAAGAGCTAGGATGTGTCGGGCTTTGGGTGCTCGGACAAAGGATTGCTGACTGTGCCATCGTCAGCTTCCCGAACCCAATTATATGACTCATTTAAGACAATAACATACATGTTCCACAGTCATGCATATACCTCACCCGATAGCAAACGGACTGGAGGTGCTTTTTCTCGCACAGTTGGAGTCAAGTATACGGAAATCCCCTATACTTGAAGAGCGATTTCGAGACTTAGATACAGCTACATATTTATGAATAAATCGATATCATCAAAAAGGTCACTAATATAGTAGAGGCGGCCAAAGAGGATAAAGACCGACAGTAACTGGCACCAGGAAGACCATCAGGTAGCATTGTTAAATATAGCTATTAATGAAGGGCCCGAGAAACCTGTATTTGACATTCTCTTTATCCAGAAAGCTTTTGATTCGTTGGTCATTATTCGTGTACTCAATTAACCATTATATAGTAATTACGCTAAGTATACTCTTCTTCCTCAGTCGCGGCGCTTAAAGTCAAGCTCAAATCTCGAGGGTCTCCCTTCCAAACGCTTTCTTCGCTCGTCATCTCAACTTCCTGCCCGCGCGGCTCGTTCTGGGCGCTTAACCGCTGGAACTCTCCCGCCAAAGCTTCCATCCCTATATCGCCTATATCTTCGCTCACTGAGTCTAGGCTGATGGGATAAAGACTGCTGTAACCGCCGTCTTGGACAAGGGCTCTTGTGGCAGCGCGAATGTCCTCTATCATGCTATTTTCCGCCCAGGCATGACGTTTGAAAGTGCCGTTTTGCCAGCCTATCGTCATCAGACCTTCTGTTATGCCTCGGAGACCTTTACACCATGATGCGATGGAAAGGCATCCGCGAGCCGAGAGGATGAACCAAAATTGTGCATCTGAGGCCTCGGGATTCCGGAAGACCTCGTTGATCAGAGTGAGGAAACCAGGTGTGACGAACATGGTCATATTCGTGGACTCGAAGTTTGTACGGTAGATATACGCGAGCCGTTTCAGCTGCTGCACGGATGCTGCATGGGCAGCATTGGCAGTAGAGTTTTGTGCGGCGTATTGGTCTTGGTGGCTCTCTAGATGTGGACGCCAGATATCTATGATTGCTCCGTGGTACCACATACTATAAAATGTCAGAATAATGTCCAGGTGGAATTCTGCTGTACTTACTGTAGTACCAAGACGTGATGCGGGCAATCTTCACTTCTTTTGACATCGTCTGGCAAAGCGGCGGCCCAATCGAGCAGTAACTGATACATCTGCTGTGCGTGAGACATTGGTAAGCGACTGAAGCTATTGAAACCTTCTCCGAAGATGTTGTGAGTTATCAGCCAGAACTTCGATATCCATGTGAACGTGTTTCCCATATGGTCATTAAGAGGAGGTCCAGACACGTCGCCTGGTATAGGTAATGAAGGCGGATGCTGTATTCGATGTTCGGTTCGGAAATTGACCGAGTGAAGACTAAATTCTTGAGCATAAGTAAGTGCCTTTTAATATAACGGAACCAACTCACCTATGCCAACCAAACGAGCCCCAAGCAGCATACGACGCCGCAGAATGCAATTCCTCGTCACCATCTAAGCCAGGCATCGTTACAGCCTTGTCTCCAAACAGACCGAGACGACGACCTATCTCAACACTCGCATCAAGATAGAAGAGTCCAACACGGTCCTGCCCGTGCTGATTGCAAGTCAGGGTCAGAAACATGGCAGAGCTGAGAGAAGTAAGGCAACTGTGGTCTTGTAGGTCCCGCCACCGAGCCTTTGCCTCCTTAAGAAAGGCGAACGACAATGGTTGTGCCCTTGGTTCGAATTGTGAATAAGAGGCCTGAATCTCATCAGTCAAGATCCGAACCAAGGGGACTGTGTATGATGACTTACGCAGGACCAAGCGAGTAGAGAACTAACAAGAAGTGGTGAGCAGAAACGGCCCCCGCCCGAAGCGAGGTCTTTTAAAAACAAGTCGGCATCGAAGAATGCAAGTAAAGGGTGCTCATTAATAAGATAGAAGGATATCGCTTGCTCGGCCAGAGCATCGGGGATGGGAACGGACGTCCACTGCCATATTTGAAGACCGTCTAGTCGATGATCAACTTGGTGTTGCTGTGGTGATTCTCCGGTGGTGTCGCTCGGTGTTGAGAAAGATTCGGAAGTCGTTGGCGTCGCGGATCTGTGGCTCGGAAAGTCTATAGAGGAGAAGGGCGATATTGACGTTGACTCGGGTGAGGTTAGCAGCCTTGCCTTGCGCTTGTCCTGGGCCAACAGTCCGAGGTCTACATCGGTGATTTGAAGGGGTTCTAGGGGAGGAAACGCGTTTGAATAGCGCATATTGAGATCCAGCTCCATTGTAGAGCTGGCCGAAGTACCCGCGAGACTCGAAGCTAATGGATTCACCAGTGACGATGCGCCTGCCATGCCTGAATCGATGAATTGCAGGAAATCAGACACAGAGCCTCTGGTGCGCAGGTCCTGCAGCATGGCAGCGACGCTGTCCTCAGGTGCCGTCCTCAACAGCTCTAGTGCCTGAAAAAGATCCTTAGAGCCCTTGCGCAGCTCGAGCATCTTCTCCTGGGTAACCTCGGCGCGATATATACATTGTTGCCGCCGACTCGCACACGCAGAGCATGTGGGCTTACGACCGTCACACTACATGGTGAATGACAAAGAATGTTACCCCAAAATGATACCAGGAAAAAAAAAAAAAAGAAGAAAATACGACAGTCAAGACGGTGGCAGAACAAACCTTTGATTTTCTAGAGCGACAGTTGTTGCAGGCAACCGATGTCAAGGCTGCCCTGGGAATGTCGGATACATCGAGTGGCGAATATTGGTGCTGCTGCTGGGACGATTCATGCTCGGCTTTGAGGGACTTCCTGGGGAGCAGCTGTCTATTAGTCTTTTGGTGTTCTTTTGCTCGTGTAGGCTTGTTTGGGTCGTTCATGGGACTGGAACTGGTATTGATGTTGGTGGCGACGAAACGAGTGACTCAAAGCTGTTGGTGAGCTGAGGTTGTGGATGAGGCTGAAGGTAGTAGTAGTAGTAGTTAAAGACTTTGCGCTGTGAGGGGCGAGGCGGGCCGAGAATGAGATTTTGCTTGGTAACATGCCAGTCTCCAAGAGGAAATGATAGGCACTTCGGCAGTCGCGATGGAAAAGTTCGGTGAAACGAACGAGTCGAGTCAAGTCGAGAGTTGTCTCGTCTCGTTGGGGTTACCGTATGTGTGTCGAATCGAACAAGTACTGGAAGAGTGGGCTGAATTTGACTGCGAACCCCTCCTTTTGCGCTTTTGCTCCGGCGAGGTATGATTGGTTCGATCTGTCAAGCTATGGCTATATCCATAAGTCCGTTAGTACATGCATAAGACTCTTTGAGGCATTCTAGCCTCTATAACAATAATTTGGAAGAATTTTTTTTCGCAAAGGTGTCAGCGTTATTCTTACGTCACAGTTTTTCATAGACATCTACAACAGGTCTGAACTTGTTTGCAGCTCTTCATCCAAGAATCCCCAGATCTGAGATGTCACGGACCTGTATCTTGCATGGGATACTAGTTCATCTATGGAACGATTTTGAGATAAGGCTGGCAATCTTCTCCACTGAAATGACTTACACAAGCTCTATAATTGGGTCAGATACGATAGCTGCCCTGTTTAATTTGCACAAGACCCGGTACGAGGCTTGCGCCCACTCGACCTGTCATTATCGCAAGAGGATAAAATTTCTGAATAGTAACAGATATCACATTACACTATGACTTTCATTCCTCTAATGAACCAAGATATAGATCTTGGCCCTGCTCTAACAGCCTAAAGCAGGTTTCAGCATTTTGATCAAGTGCCATAAAAACAACGTACAAGTCCTGATTTCACAGTGGACTACTTTCTTTTACTTACATACGGTTCATGTTCTCACGCATGAAAACCTTGTTGATATGGCGATTCTGTTCCTCCTCTGTCTTAGGCCTCCTTGCTTTGCGGTTCCTCGCCTTGTCCTTGACGTCTCTCTGCGAATCGTCAGCGGAGGCACTGGAAGCTGAGTGAGACTCTCCTCTTGTTTGAACCGCAAAACCCTTCTGGGGACTAGCCACTCCCTGCCTCTTATCACCTGTCGATGTAGGCGAAGACATTTCGCCTCTTTGTTGACGCTCATAGTAAAGTTTAGCGATCGTTTCCTCATTCTGCTCCATCATCTTTCGCAGTGCTGCCTGTTCTTCCATGAGGATTTTGAACTGGACATCAGAAGACGAGTCGCTCGAGGCCTTCTGCTTCCCAGCATGTTTGGAAGAAGGCGGAGGTAGGTCCCACAATTGGGGATCAGCATTGCTAGCCCAGCCTCGGTTCGAGTTGCGGTGCTCCTCACTAGAGTCATAACGGGTCTCGCGGTCGTCAATATCACTGTATTCTGAAGTAGGCATTTTGACTGTTTAGTGCCAAGTCTGTTTTGAGTGTTAGCAGCTTTTGTAAATTCCTAGAATGTTAATGATTGGTAGTTCGTAGTAAAGTGATGTGGAGGAATACGGGGGAAATAAGAAAGAAGAATCATGATGGTTTTATGTGCCCAGCGCACCAGAGAACAACCACTCGTTTCTTTGTTCTATTTGCGAAAGAATGCAGTGACGCATTGTACCATTGTTCAGTCCTTTCTTATGCTATGTTATGCAAATGCGAACACTAAGTTTTCGTTACACGTATTCTATATCTTTTTGTAAATGTGCAAAGTGAATAATGTAAACCGTCGGGCAAGTGTGACTGTTCAAGTATCTGTTGTGTACTACGTGATCAAATACTCAACAGCACTAGCTTAGGTGAGATGGCCGAGTTGGTTATGGCGCCAGGTTAAGGTTAACCTTAACACCAATTTCCTGGTGGAGCAATCCTCCTGGGTTCGAGTCCCAGTCTCATCAAAAGATTCTCTTTTTGCCTGTATCTGCACCGATAAATCCTACGTTTTCTACAATATCTGCCTTTTTTTTTTTTTGTTGGTTAGGGACTGGTTTGGGCAAAGTACAGTATGAGACCTGGGGTATCAAAGTCTATTCTATCAGATGCCTAGTCTAATGTATAAATCTAAATCATGAACCATGCGATAACTCCCGCAAAAACAACGAAAGGGGAAGTGAAAGCAGTATGCAATCCAAAGTTCGCAGCCAATGATGCGGGTCGTGCGGAAGGTGATGGTGAAGAAGCACTTGCGTCGCTCAAGAAGGTCTTTTGGTTCGGTGTGACATTGTATGTATCGGTATTGTACGTAGAGTTGAGAGAGATACTGCCAACGACTTCCTTTGACTCAAGACGAATGTGCGAGTCTATTTCGTTGTTCTTGAGACCTTCTTGCGTGACAATGATTTGGCGTCCGCCCCGAATCCAGTCGCCGTACCCGCCGTACCCAGTATGCTGGCCATAACAGAGGTTGATTCCGTTGCCTTCGAGATCCATGTCACCAATCTTGGAATCCCACTTGTAGCACCACGAGTTGGCATGGTCGTGTCCGGAGAAGAGACCGATAACACCAGGTGTTGAGACTAGGGCTTGCATCAGGGGCATGTCCTGGTCACCGTAGGAGCAGCCTCCCTTCGTATCCGTGCACCATCCATCTCCCTGATGGATGACCGTCTCCTCGTTGATCCCCGGCTGGTAGTTCTCGTCAACTCCAGAATGCTCTTGGAGCTGTCTCGAGGCAAAGACAGGAATGTGCGTGAAAACCAATGATGGAATTTCCTTGCCATGCTCCTCAACCAAATCTTCATTGGTTTCATTGAACCACTCCACTACGCTCTTGTCAACCCAGTTAGGTTGAGCGTCGCTTTGGTAGTAGAATCCGCCGCGACTGTCGAAGAACCAGAGGATGAGCTCAGGCGTGCATTTTGAGGTGCAGTCCGATGCGTAAACAGGAAGATAATAGTTCGTTGTTCCAGCATCGCTACCTGGGACCATCGAGTCTGTCCTTGACCCGGGCCACATGTGTTCACGCTCTAACATGCCTGTGCCATTGATGTTGCGATTATGATCATGGTTACCGTATGTCGATGCCCATGTGACATTTCTATCGACCATAGGAGCAACTATTTGATCGAGGTAGTGCGTACTATTGTGGGAATACGTCGATTCGCCGTTGATGAGGTCTCCATTTAGAACGACCAGGTCTGGGGATTCTGCATCGATAACGTCGGCCATGACTTTTGCTGACTTGGCGTCTTTCTCTGGACCTATTGAGGAAGCATCTACATTGTTGTTAGCATATTATCGCCATAGCGTTGCTTCGGAATGACAAACCTTCGGCAAAATGGAGATCTGAAAATACGCATATTTGGAACGTGCCGTCTTCATTGAATCGTAGAGGGTCGAGGTTGCTATTATCCACTTGGTCGCGCTGAGCTGTCGCATACGATATTTGCGCAGCAAGGGCGCTCGAGAGAGCAAGTGTTCGCAACATGGCTATAGAGGGACAAAGAGAGTACTGAAGAATGAACAGCAGATATCGTGAGTCTGGAATGATGGTGTAGTTAAAAGAGTTCCTCGACAGCTACGTCAATGGCTTGAAGATAGGCTGCCCATAGAATAGAAGTCATGATGGACTTAATAAATCAGTGCCCAACTAGATATATCATTTGACTATGACGCGTCGAATGCATCGCCAAGATACTTCGCTGTTAGAGTGTGGAGAGCTGTTGCAGTATTGGTTTCGGCGTCCGAATGACGAATTACGCGGACACACGCCAATGATTCGTCCAACTGCATATGCCGTGAGGCTTAGAAAAGCTAAACTCCAACCTTAGATTGTCTTGGCACTTGGCAAATGGTGGAGGAACCAAGTTGGAGAGGAATTGAGCCAATAACTGGCTTCAATTAAATGGACAATGCTCAGCTGTTTGGCGTCTTGGCAATCTCCAAAACCTGATGTTGCAGTTTGCTAAGCATTGTGATGCACGGATTTATAGAGAGCGATGACTCTCTAACTCCGAAACCACTGAAGGCGATCATTGACGGATTTGTGTCATCTATATCCGACTCTACATGTCATTTCCCCAAGCCGACTGGTAAAGTGGTCCTCCTCGGGGTGGTGACCGTCGACGGCTTCAAGGGTCCCCGTAACCTTATACGACACTTTGAATTGAACCGTTTTACGCAATTACTAGTCTAACTGACTGATGTTCAATTTATGTCCCGTTTATCGGTTTTAACTGAATTCCAAGTCATCCTGGACATGATCTGACTCAGGTCATCTCTATGTATACAACACAATTAAACAAATATCAGCAAGCTGCATATGCGAGTTGGTCCATGACGCCAAGTGCCAAGACTTCGTCTTATCAATCATCCCCCCTCCCATCCCATCGCTGTACCGACATAACTACCCGAAGCCGACGCTCAGACTTTGCCGCGTCACTATCCATCACCAATCAAAGACGTCATGGTGCGAACCAATAGCGACTAGCCATCACTAAGCCTCAATGAGAGGCGCTGTGCTTGAATGATTATCCGCAATGAACAAAGAGAACCTGGTCCTGTCATTTCGGATCAATCACAAGATGATTCGCTGAGCTGTACAAGAGTACAAAGCGGATGTCACTCCAACATCAGCTGTTGATGACATGCGGAGAGAGACCACAATTATACGGAGACGGCCCGAACGGCACGTAGACGGGCTCTAGCCTGTAGACACTAGCCATAAGTTGCTCGATCCTCACGACTCAATTCAGCTGGGTGACGATAGTAGTCACTGGACTTGAGACGACACTCTGATTCAAACAAAGAAGGGAATGAACAGTCCAGTTCATTGCATGGTACTAGCGAGGGGCCTGATCATCGCGTACGGGGTTGATAGTGGCAATAATCTACGAATGATTTGGACGGAACAACCCGATAGAACAGATCAACGTTAAGGTTAACTTATCCGACGTCAGATGAATCTGGGGTATATCTGCGAACAGAATGCTCAATAAAAACTAGATTAAATGATAATATGCACCAGGTATTCCCCGGCATGCAACAAAGGGTATCTCAGATCAAGATATATATGTACACTGAATATTATCTCCGCCTTGGGTCAAATACCACCCTCCTCAACATTGTAAGGGAACAGCCATCCGTTGTCCTCGTTGTGCTCATCCTGAAAGGTCGTTCCGTGGAGGGTCTCATAACGCGCCATGTCAAACTCGTCATCACCGGCCTTTCCGTTAAGGATGTTGCCGATCCTGTAGCCGATGTAGCGTCCCTCGAGCCAGGCACCGTGAAGAAAACCAAACATTTCGGCCGAGTTGGCCTCGCCAGCGAACCAGAGTCGCTCGACATTGGCGCGCATGTTTTGGTGCTTCTCGAGGGTCATGCCGACGGGCCAGTTGCTGTAAGAGCCATACGCCCAGCTACACAATTGTTAGTTTCTGCAAAAAGATGAAATGCGTGGGATAATGACTTACGACTCGGTGCTCCAACGGGGATAGGTGAAGGCAGTAGGCTTAGGGACCTTCTTATCGGGGAACATGAGCTGGAGAACCTCGACCATCTGCTCCATGGTCTCCTCGTCAGTCTGACGCTCAACGCGCCAAGCCTGCTCTCCGGTCACGGTACCGAAGAGGATGTTGGAACCTTCAGCGAATCCCTTAGGGTTGAGGGACTGGAAAAGAGGATATCGGCCACGTTCGAGAGGATCAGCGTAGAGGAGGAACTGGGTCTCGTCATCCCAGAAAGACTCGTTGAACTGCATGAAGATCTTGGTGTAAGTTCCCATGGCGAACTGGTCAATGGCGGTCTGCTTCCAGTCGGGAAGAGCAGGCTTGAATTCAACGGCAGCGTTTTGGAGGACACCGACGGAGAATGTGCAGATGGCATAGTCGGCCTGGATACAGCTGCCATCCTCGTTGGTGATCTTGACACCGTCCTTGCCATACTGGATGCCCTCGACGGTGGTGCTGAGGCGCAGTCGCTTGTCGTTCTTGCGAAGGAACTCCTTGGCTTCCTCCTGAATTATGATGTTGTAACCTCGCTGATCAACAACAAGGTTGCTGACATCGCTGAAGTAGCCAAAACTGGCGTTACCACCAGCAACACCGTAAATGAGACCACTCTCATCGGGGGTCCAGGCAGACTCAAAATCCCAACCCCACCAGTCTGCGGCCTGGGCATGCATATCATCCTTCTCAGGTCGCCATCCGGCGGTGCGAAGAGCGGCGCGAGCAGAAGTGTCTTGCAGGTTATCGAGCAACATGTGACCAGCCTCGGCAGCAGCCTTGTCGTAGGCCTCGCTGAACTCGTCAATCTTGTCGCTCCAGTCCGCCTCTCCCTTATGGTCGAAGGTTTTGTATTTGTCGTAGTCTGAAAAGGTGGACTTGAGGTTGTGCTTCTTGGCAAGGAGCCAGATGGGGTTCTCTTCAGTAGCCTCCGAACCAATACCCTCCACCCAGTTGGCGCCAAGCTCGATGGTGTAGGGCTTTCCTTGAGCGTTCTTGCCGAACTTCTGGTTTCTAACACGACCGCCGATATAGTCGTTGTGCTCCACAATCATGAAATCCTTGATACCGGCAGCTGTTAGGTTCTGGGCCGCCGCGATACCAGCAGCACCAGCTCCAAGAATGGCGACCTTGGTCCTGGTGCAACTGCCATTCTTGTGTGATTGAGCATCAGTAGGCAGAGCGTTGGATGTGGCAGAAAGGACTGTAAGCACAGCCGAAAGCTGTGTAAGTGAGTGTTTCATCTTGGAGGATTCCTAGGCTGAGATAAAGAAACAAACTTCAAGATCTGGAAGAACAGGGAGTGCTAATGGGCTTCTTAAAAGAAAGATCGAAGCATCCTGTCACAACCTCGGGTGGCGTTTAACGTCCTTATATGCCCTTGCTAGCTTATGCATCGCTGAAGGTATCTAAGCACCCATAATTAAAAGCGACAATCAAATGATCAGCTTCCAGGTCTCAAGGCAAATTCCTCCAAGTTCAATCACCCTAGCAATGGTCCGTGTTTGCTAGGATACGGTAGCACGAGTCGCCATGTCTTAGCTAAACTGTCTCCGCACAACAAAGTCTAGCAACAGGGCAACCAATGTTCGCGGTTGCCGACTACTAAGATCCCAAGGGAACTTCCTGAACAGGAATCCATAGCCCGCTGTATAAAATCTAGGCGTTTGTCATGCAGAATCGCAGGGACTAAGGCCGGGGAGGGATCTCGAAATTCCCAATGTATTGCCTGGACCAGGCAAAGCGCAAATTAAACATTAATCTAGCTTAACGCGGGCTTGAAAATCCCTCAAGACCCTTGATCCGTTGGGGCCGGCTCCGAAGCTAGGGGGCAACCATGATTAACTGTTACGGTTAAAAAGTCAATCTTGAGGGCGCATGGCTAAAAATGCCCTGAACCTTGCTGCTTACTGGCCGAGCTGAGTCAAGTTTGAGCAACGTACGACCTGTTGGTTGTGTCGTTGCTCCTTTCAACTGCTTATTTGAGACGACCAACGCATTAAAAATTGTGGCTTGTTGAACAGGTGGAATGAGCCCTGTACGACACAACTTAATCTTAATTGTGTCAGAATTGGAACCCTTGAAGAGATTCTCGCATGCATAGTAGACAGGCTAGGGGAGATACAGTAGAACAACGGAATAGATTTAGTAGCAGATCAGCGTTTTTGTGTAGGCGATTCCGCTATGATTTACTCCCAGTGAGCTGAACATGGTCACTGCGCCACGCTTATACCTTATTCCATGTCTCAATTGGCCCTTGAAGGTTTAGCGTACGGTGGTTTCGATAGTGCCCTTCAGGCTGCGGGAGACAAACCAGACTTGGGGTTTCTGTTAGGTTGACTGAACGTGAATCATGGGCTACAATGTCTATAATAGTAGGATTCGAAGCTAAACAAAATTTCAGAACGAATTAATTTGTGCGACCACTCGTACCACTATTGTGAAACACCAGACCATCGGTTACTCAACGGATATGGTTCCTGCATTGAGACAGTAGCCTCATTATGCACGTAATACTGCAATTATCAGATCAACTAACAGCCCAGCTCTAATCCCTTTCGGGCCCTTACACTGTTCAGCTCTCGTATAACGGAGATGTGATAAGATTGATTGTTCGAGAATGTCGGCCTTGATCTTATTTTTAAATGCTAATCATGATCCAACAATAGGAATGATGCCTTTGCTGATTGACTCTTCAATCAGCATTATGGCAGCACACTTCGAACACTGTCATCACTATACAGAAATACACTGGCATTCCTTGAGTCTCGGTCTCACTTCTCTCCTTGCACCATCTTCATAAACACCTATGAACAACGTTAGTTTAGTGGATAGCCCGCGATTCAAAGGGGCAAACCAACATCAGGGTTGATTTCAACGCCAGCGTTCTGCATTTCAGTCGTCAACTGCACACATCATCAGCATAACCTCTTCACTGGGATTGAGACGCGCACCTCAGTGGATGCATCCCTAAACTCCTTATCCATCATGAGCTTCATGAGATCCATCTTGCTCGGTGGCTTAGAGGTGTCAAGACCTAAATCAGCTAGTCAGTCACAGTTCTCAATTCAGACCAAGCAAGGGGGTTTCTGTACCCTTGCTCTTAATGACTTCGCCCATCTTTTGCATGGCAGCAATGGCAGGGGGGTGACGGCTCAGCTTCTCGAAGGTGTCGCGGATAAGAGGGTCATTCATCATCGTCTCAATCTCGTTCATGTTGGGAGGCTGATCCGCTGACGCGAAGCGTCGAGGTGTCGCGTGAATTTGACGTGTAGCTACGCGCATGAGCGGCATCGCCACAGGGCGTGTAATAATTCTTCGTAGAGCGAACATGCTGATGTTGAATATTGACGTTGATGATGGTCGAGTAAAGGTGAGATTGGTGACTGAAATTTGCCCGCGATGAGATGAGTGTCGCAAAATGACATCAGGGATTGTGCGAAAAATAGTGGAGCAGTAAGCTATTTGGGTCAGGACGTTATCTTATCTTATCCCCCTTATCACCACGAAGCCTAACCTAGGGTAAGCTCTATTTAACAACTATTTGATATAAGAAAGTACAATTAAATCCAATCTAATGCATGTTCACATCGAGTTTTACAGAGATTTTATTAAAAAGGCGTTATCTTACTTTTTCTGGGTAAGATGAAGTGAGTCGATGATGGCAGTTTTACTCAATCATCACGTTTTATTTCTTTATATAGTTGAATGGATACTGCGAAGCTCAAACCATCTCATCAAACAACGTCTTTTCTGGCGGAATCTCTCTGTATAGGTTCAAGCATTCGTTCTTATAGAACGAAAGCCCTCAATCCAGACTCGTCGAATATTCCTGTAGCCGAACCTCATCACCTAGCGCTTGTCCCCTCCATTTCGTGCTCGCCCCATTTCTGATCAGGCGTCCAGGGTGGATCGCCAAGAACAAGAGCATAACTAGAAGCATAAGCAATGCATCGAATAAGTATATGAAGACTTCATGAGAAAGCACAAAGCCGCCCGCTCCTTGTAGGTACTCGACGGCCCGAACAATACTTCGTACAATCATGAGTGCAGTGACGGTTTCGATCGTTCTGAAGTATCGTCTCCAGCGAACAAAAGATGAGTCCAAGAAAGGGCCAGTCTCTTGCATGATTCGGATGTATAAGTATACAGACGTGATGATAAAGAAACTTAGAGCACAGAGCTGTACTACTAAGCCAGAAATCAGAATGATACGGCCCTTTACAATGGCGTCGGCATCACCTGAAGCTGGTATGATGGCACCGATGAATTGGCTGGCGATGCAGCCGATATCGATTAGAACATAAAATTTCGTAACCCAACGAAGACTAAGGAACGAGAGGTGTTCGGAGTCAAGCGCTGCAGCAACTCGACGAAGACTCATGTATATGGTCGCTGCGAGAAAGGGTGTTCCAGCAAGAAGAAGAACGTTCTGTAGAATGAACGGTCCTGCTTCATCAGGTCTATCGTGGGCTTGGGCTCGTCCGAAGTAACCGAAGATCTCACCTATTGAATAATGTCAGAACAGTATCGTAGTAATAAGGGATGTGGAGCATGCGTACAGATTCCACCAAGAATGAAAGGGATGAAGAACCAAGCTCGGTAGACAAAGAGCAATATCATATGAGCTAATGTTACAATGCCGAACAAGGCGACGAAAGAGATCGCTGCTGGCTTGTTCGGAAGATACTCGAAGAAAACGATTTGCGTGCCGTTAACCACAGGCCCGAAAGGCCCGTCTCCGCTCATCTTGATGCGAGATGGTATCAGCTCAATTCGATGGTGACTTTGGACAGACAAGAAGAAAATGAGGGAAACAGAACAAGATAAGAGAGTTGACACATGAGACTCTTGAGGTTCCTGACAAATTGCAAACCGCATCAGGGCGGCCTTTCTATAGTCTCGTGGAAGAGCATGTGGAGTATAATTTTCGCATTCTGAATGCGAATATTACCACGCTAGTATTGATGGCTTCATTACCGGCCCACAAAGGTGACGCGGTCAGTGGAACACTTGGCACGAGTGGTAATTTGAGGTATGCCGGATTGGCCTTTGGACGAAAAGACCAAATGGCACTCTCTGTGTGTCGTAAGGGTCGATATTGCTAACTTGATTGGTGACACTTTGCGACACAGTCCCTTCCGCGCCCGCGCCCGCGCCCAGTGTTGTACCAGTCCAAACAGGAGAATCGCAGTGCTTAGATTCATGGTGTTGCTGAGGGAATTGGTCAAATTATTTCTGATAATGGAGAGTCCTGCTATAACTAGGAGAACTCAAGAGCATTCAACTTCTACCATTCATCGCCAAAATGAAATAGGTAGATTTCATCAAGTGACTGGGATTGCCTTCTGTCCCGATCTAATTCTGGTCAATGATGAGAAGATAGGAAGTGATACAGGTACAAGATCAATGGGTCTATTATCATCCAGATACCCGGAACTGGAGCACAAAAAAAAAGATGCCTCGCATGTTTGCAATCGTTTTATAGGAACAGCCCGATGCGGGGGTCGAACCCGCAACCTTGAGATCGCGTACTCGTAAGAGTCTCACGCTCTACCGATTGAGCTAACCGGGCGTGGCTCTGATTGGTTGAGAGCGAGATGTCAATGTGAAACCCATGAATCCCTTTACAGCCAATCTGAGTCGTGCTATGGGCTCACTGATTAAGAGAACCTAACTCTGCAATAGCGAGACAACAAATGCGCAGAAAGATAAACTAATATTCAGAGATGGGTGTACATCTCTTGTGTGGGTTAGCTAGTGAATTATTCGTTGCCACGAACCTTCAGACCTGTCCCTCAGCTATCCTTTATTGTTTGAAGGCATCCCTGCGCCTCGGCGCAAATAGCCTGAAATGGTGCGCTATCGGGGAACCGGCTCAATGCAAGACTTCCCCGAACGCATCGCGAATGGCTGACAATTCCTACAAAGAACCCACTCTTGGCGAGCGACGATCCTTGGTTGATCACAGAAGTCACTGCATATCCAACACTCGCTTTCGCCAAGCTAGTCAAGTTCTGGACTGCCGGCGGCGAATTCCGACGCGGTCTCCATCGTCTTGCCCAAAATGTACCGTGTTCACGTCGTAACCATTAAGATTGAAGGAATACACCGACTGTTCAAATGATGTTCCCACGATACTATTTTGAACTTGACACTACTTGTTAACTACGCATTAGAACCTACCATTCATAACTCGGGAGAGACTGAAACCAGTCGATACCAAGCAATTAAATCCAATATCACGTCGGTAGCAGGCATGAGATCAAGTGTTTACTGCAGACGAGAACATCGTGTAGTTCAAACGAAGGAAGTACTTAGCGGAACTCCTAAGGTAGATGATTAGCCATGAACTTCCGCCTCTCTCAATTTTTGGAGATATCGGACAATAGGAATTGTACAGATCACGCCCGAGTTTTGCCATCAAGCGTATATATCCAAACCTTGCGCTTACTCAGTCAGATGAAACGATCCTGCACAATACATTGACTGCCGGCCTTTTGAAACGAGCAAAGCTCAAAAAGGTCTTTGACTTGTGAACTCAACTTTGAAAGACGGCTCGAACAATCTCTATGCGTTGAATGGACTGACTGAACAATCGAAAACTTCAACGAACTAGACCATTGTTACGAACCTTATTCCCTCAATGTAGTGGGCTTGACAAGTGTTTGCGCCATCTATCTCTTTGTTTCACTTGTGTTTGACTGAACAAATCACCAAAACTCAGAGAACTTTCATTTGATTGAGGAACATACAGAAATGTTCCTTTTCTGAAGAGCCAGTCAAAGTATCAATGTTAGATTATAAAGTTGTCGCTGATTCCTGCCAACCATGAATCCTCGATATCACACTCAACGCAACCCTAATACAGACAGGTAAGTCAATTCTCTCACTCACCAACTAACCCTCTACAGATAGAATCGATCTTTCAACGGCTTCACTCCAAACCTGATACGACTATCAAAATGGAGGACTTCTCAGGAACTTCTGGTTATGACACCACGCTTGTTGACCAAGCATTCTCTATCTTGATGAACAACAATTATCTTGTCCCGCTGAAGGATGTTGATACCCTCAATGGGGCCGCCACGGTTATCTGCAACCACATCGGAGGTGTTGTCGGTCTGACGAAGGTCGAACTTACCATCCTATTAGTATATACTACTGGACTGAACCAGGCCGAAACATACCACCTATGCGACTATCTAGCTAATGTTATTAGGAGTACTCGGCCTGAAGGTTCAATGACGGTGGCTGATATTGAGTTCCTGAACTTTGTAGATAGTCTACCTGACAGAGAAGCTGAGGACCAAGTGGTCGCTGAAAGCGCTGTTGAGACAGCAGTGCAGCATGTCAATCAGGGCCCCTATGACGGAAGACTCCAAATCCAGATGCAGAATCTCCATGAGACTATGGAGTTCAAGAATAACCATGTCGACAAATCAGGTGCGTCTTCCTCACGCACTGTCTTTTCCAACATCCTTTCTCCGGATGGTAGTCCGATATCTCTCAGCTCTTCTAGCATCACCGTAACTAGATCGACGGCATTTGACACATTCCCTGCTTCCAGCATACCGCTTTGGTTTGACAACTCTGTGCCATTCAACGCCGAGGCTCAGACTCAGGCTCAAAATGTGTACAACGCACCTCAAGGAGCCCTACTTGGAGGATTCAACCTCGGTGTACCTGACAGCGAGCAGGCTATGGAACTTGACGTCATGGCACGATTTCCTCAGTATCTCAACGGAGATGGAATGTTCTAAGCAGACTGATCGCTAGTTGACAACGGTCAATCGCACGCTATTAATATGCTGGCTGTGAGCGTTGTAACGGGCGGTAAGAAGGGGATAGCAGTCTATTGCGGGTGAATAAAAGGAAAACATCAGGTAAATGTATCGATTGGGCTGGACCCCATTGATCAACAGAGATGGAAGGTAGGTGGAGGTTTTGGCGTTGAATGAATTTCTTTTTGGGTAACAGAACTCTTTTATTTGCTTCGATATTCGCGAACTGACTTTGATGTGGGCATAAGGACCCTAGGATAAGGGCTTACCTACGTACTTGGATAACCATCAATAAAGGTGAGATGTCGAATAAAGCTAACAAACTGACTAGATACCTCTTACTTTCCATTTGTTAGAATGACAGAAATAAATGCTGTCGTGCTTATCAATTTCCAATTTTTGAATCTGCAAGCAGTTAGTTCTTAGATTTCGATATTCAATTCGTTTTACGCGTTTAGTTAGGGTGGTTGAAGTCGCATTCCGTATGGGAATCTGAATGCGTCGTCCGCCAAGGCACCCATGCCAAAAGCGTCTTTGTAACCTCAAGCATTCGAAGGAATCGTAATTGTACGGTTCTCGGCACATGATAGTGAGTTTGCCATAGTGGTAAACATTAATCTCGAACTTTTGCTAACTCAACATGTTGCCATAGGGATAGTTTTGGGTGAGGTATAAGAACACACATCCCCAACATCGCTTATTACCGACGACTTACAGCTGCCTATCAACTAGTTATCGCATTCATTTTTTAGACTTGTGATCCCTCCCTTCACAACGATATGAAGATCAACGTTATTCTACCAGCTGCTGTCTTTGCCAGTACCACTTTTGCTCGACTATACCAACGCGATGAATCTACGACAGGAACTACTGAAGGTTATGACACAGCACTGACTGGTGCATATCCTACTGGATTAGCAACAGAACAGGAAGAGGAAACGTTATCTACAGACACAGGAAAGCCCGCAACGGCTGATATAGCGACTTCTTCGACCAGCACAAGACCTGCGATTCCTTACACATACGACTGTGTGAGTGAATGTGAGCGTGGATATAGCGACTGTCGCACAGCTCCGGATGCCAACATGTCTACTTGTGCAGCTCAGTATGCCCAGTGCCTTGGCTACAACCCCTTCAACGGAGAAGGATCGCTTGTTACACCAACCGAATGTTCTGTTGCTACTTCTAAGATAGCTGTCCCTACATTTCCTAGCTCAAGCCCAGTACAGTCATCGATGGCTTCACAGCCTATGTCTGCTGCATCTCAACAAGATACGACGATTCAGACGGCTACCAGTTTCAAACAGCCTATAGCTACCTGCGGGCCTGGCATGTGCACCTATCCAACTATGACCGATGACGAAGATCCGCCAATGGTAACCGAGACACCTGCTGTCATCGTTGACGGTGCTGGAAGTCTTCGCCCTTTGATAGGTTTGGCCGCTTTAGCCGCTTTGGTTGCCATATAAGGTCACTGCTGTTCCAGTGTCGTGTCGTGCACGTCAACATCTTTCTGTTGTGTTACGAAAATACCCACAATCTTAGTTTCTGATATCTCGTATGACAGTATTTAAGAACTTGAAACATACCATTGAATCCCACGAATTCATGATTCTGATCTAAATAATGCTGATACTCAATATGGATCAACGCCCCAGTCTTTCCTCTCCCAATGCAGGCGGAGCTCTTTCCAATCCGGCCCCTGCATGCCATCACGCAAGCGAATGCATTGGATAAGTGATGGCTCCTTTATCGGATGGCTAGAGACTCCAGTGATGACATGTTCGACATTGCCGCATTCCTTCGGGGGCCAGGGATGTTTCCTACACCAACAAGGACAATATGACAGCAATAGGCTTCCAGGAAGTGTGCTCCCTCCACACAGTTCTAGCCGAGGTCTCGGTGATGTAATCAATTGACTTCATTACCACTGCATCTACAGAGCCGCCGTTTGCTGCAACCCCAGTCTGAATACATGTGTGGGCCCTGGTGAGTGTTCTTTTCCATTTGTAATACCACTTGACAGGATCGACCTCTCCACTGTCAACCTCCTCCATCATGTCTTCGTAATTGGCTATGACTCGCTTTTTCGTTTCCTCTTTGGTGATGCCCATTTCCTCCTGCAGTGCTCTGAGAAGTTGGCGCATGGTATGTCTTGACTTTGTCACTGGAGGGCTATCGTCCGAGGGGTATATCGTAGTGACCCTGTGCATGACAAGTTCATATATCTCAGCGCTAAGTGTCGCCATGATGAGATTTCGCATAGCATGCTCCTTCTGGAACCTTTCCGTATACGAAACCATTCTAATTTCGGCTTCTCGGCAGAACGAGCTGTGCAGCATGATGATGGCATCTTCTGAAGGGCCTGGTCGCTTTCCTGCGTGGGGTTCTTCAAAGATTCTTGCTCTCAGAGAGCTGTAGCTTTCAATCTTGGGGGACCAATCAAAAGACGTCACCATTCCCACTGACGCGTATAGACTGGAAATAGAGATGGCTGCAGCATAAATGAGGCAATGGGGAGAGATAAAGAAGTTGAGAGCGACGACCAGATCTTCCTGTCATATATATAACGATCTGTCAAAGCGATCTGTCCATCTTTCTAACTGCTTAGTCGCCACGACTTGTAGCATTTCTCATCGATCGAAAGCGATTCTATTTTACCTATGAGAGGCGTGTATCTGTAATTACATTATATTATCATTTCTTATTTGAGCCTATAATAGTCATATAATAACTCTAGTCAGTTTTGTATGTCATCCCCAGTAGGTCATAGCAGATTGAGCCCCCTAACCGGAAACTCTGACGCTACTACTGAGATGTTTCAACAGTATGGTCTATCGACTATACTATATTATCCCTCGAACTGCTGGTTTCCACGATCTTGGCTCTTCAAGTCTATCTCTTCGATAAAAATGGCAGCTAACAACCCTACTGCACCGAACCCGGTCATGGTGTAGAAAATGGTTCGAAAGCATGTGAGATACACACCTAACACATCATCCAAAGTCTGTCGAGAAATATCAAGCAAAGGAAGCTCCTTGATGAAAGCCACAGCCTTTGAAGCATCAGATAGAGGCTCCAGTGGCCCCTCCAGTCGGACCGAACTTGACATTATGGTTTTGGCAAGGGAATTGATAGAGCGGCATGACGGTTTTGATACAGAGGCATGACCTTACAGCGGCATGACTTTTTATAACATTCAATTGGTCAGTTCTTCGCGGACCCATAGATACTTCCTGACGAATCCAGTGTGACCAGCTCTCTTAACATGGCCTTATTCTTACCTCAAGCTCTCCCAGTGCTCAAGATCTTGACATAGTAGGGTGTCTCAAGAGGTCTCGTTTTAAATGGAGAATTCTTGCTC
>JAAVUC010000659.1:0-14336 GCA_014898925.1 Fusarium nelsonii
TTACTCAGACCCACGGGTAGTAGGTTTCGGGTTCTTGGGGAAGTGAAACGTTAGTTCCAATTGGTCTGCCTTATCGGACTCAGATAGCCTTATCAGGACCAGATAACGATTTGTTTACCAATACGTGGTGCATAGGCCGAAACTAGTAATTACAGAGTAGTATTTTAAGAAACATCGCGGCCTTCAAATAACTAAGCGAGTGCGAAAGGGCCGTCAACTCCATAAATCATGTGATTATAAGTGGAGGATAAGCAAGTAGTTTAATTATCATAAGAATAGGTCTCGGTGCCCTTTTCGAGATTTTTTTTTTCGCTCTGGTTGGGTTGGGCTTTGAGCATCAGTTGCAGAAATTGAAAATAATGGCAGACAGCAGTTGGTTAACTATTCGGGACGCTATGGCGTCAATGACAGTCCGAGATTGGGCTGCGGTTGTTGTGGCTTCTTGGCTTGCATACAAGTTCCTGCAAGCGCTGTACAACATCTCGCCACTTCATCCATTGAGCAAGGTACCTGGTCCCAAACTCGCAGGAGCGACATACCTGCCCGAATTCTACCACGATGTAATTCTTGTTGGTCGTTATACCCATACCATCAAGAAGATGCATGAAAAATATGGTAAGTGCAGTATGGGCCTCAAATAACAAACGGTTCTCATGCTAATCAATTCGCAAAGGCCCTATTGTTCGCATTAACCCTAATGAGACACACTGTGCTGATATGGCATTCTCTGACGAGATCTACGCTGTTGGTGGTCGCAAGCGCGACAAACCTTTTCACCAAGTCAATGGCTCAGCAGCCGGAACTTCCAACGCCTTTGGTACCCCAGATCACGATATTCACCGCCTGAGACGTGCCCCTGTAGCCAAATTCTTCTCGAGAGCTATGATTGCACGACTCGAAGACAAGGTCCACGAGCTGGTTCAGACGCTTTGTAACAAATTGTTAGCAGAAAGCAGCGGCAAGGGAAAGAGTGGACCTCTCGATGTTGCACATGCATACAGTTGCTTTACTTCTGATGCCATCTCCAGCTATTGCTTCGGGGAAGCTTTTGGACTGCTGTCTCGAGACACCTGGTACCCTACCTTCCGTGAAGCGACACTGGCAGTACTCAAACCTGTATTTGTCTTCCGATTTTTTCCCTTCTTGGTTGGTAGCGTGAAATTTGGAAAGCATCTTATCGACTATCTGCCTGCTGACACTGCGCTACTCATCCGCACGTTACAAGTTGATATCCCTGCGCGAGTGCAAAAGACCAGATCAGACCTGGATTCAGGAATTTCTTATGACCGGCCTACCATCTTCGCAGACCTGTTACAATCCGAACTCGACGAAAGCGAGAAGGGAACGGATCGTCTCGTCGAAGAGGCAGTTACAATCGTCAATGCCGGAACTGAGACTACGAGTTGGGCTCTGAGTGTTATTACCTATTTCCTTCTGTCGCAACCCGAGACCATGAGCAAGTTGCAGGCCGAGTTGGCCACAGCTGTCGATGATCCACGCCATTTGCCCTCTTGGACAGCGCTCGAGCAGCTTCCGTACCTAGGAGCAGTTATCAACGAGGGCTTGCGTCTATCTTATGGTGTTTCTAGCCGCTCAGCACGTGTTCCGACCACCGAAGATCTCGTTTATCATGGGGAGTTTAACAAGAAGCCTATAACTATAGTGCTCCCTCGAGGCTATGCCATCGGCATGTCAGCAGCTATTTCGCACCACGACGAGTCTGTGTTCCCCGACTCCTACTCTTTTGCTCCTGAGCGATGGATCGACGACAACGGAGCGATCAGAAAGAACCTGGAGCGATCTATGATTGCCTTTTCTAAGGGTAGCCGTGGATGTCTTGGAAAAAAGTAAGTTATGCTCCAATCATCTGAAACTCTTCGAAAAGGAAAGACTCTTTGCTAACATGGTCAACTACAGTCTTGCTCTTTGTGAGTTGTACCTCTCTCTCACAGCTCTTGTTCTACGAGTGATGCCACATATGCGCCTCTATGAAACAACAGAACGTGATGTGAAATACGATCATGATATGTTCATCCCTGTGGTTGCCGAGGGAAGCAAAGGAGTAAGGGTGACAATTGAGTCTTGATTTCAACGCTTACTTCAAGGAAGCGCTATATACATGATTGTAGAATATGTGAAATAGAAGTATATACAGTCCTGCCGCTATACCCAAGCAGCCCTCTCATAAGCTGGCCGTCGTCGTAACCTTTACCTGACGTGGGCGTTGAAGTTGGTAACCTTGAACTGAGCACCGCTTCCGGTGAAAGGCTCGGTACCGAACTGGAAGGCTATTGAAATATGATTAGCATGTGGTAAGTAGATGATGTGCTAAGTGTCAACTTACTAAGGAGGTACTGCTTGCTGCTAGGGTATCCCTGGGTGTTGGCAAGGTAGTTCCAGAATTGCTTGACATCAGAGTTAAAGTTGTTGACAGGGCTAGGAGCAACAAAGCTGTAGACACGCATGCTACCGTTCATGCCTGACCAGAGCTCCCAGGTGCGGCCCTCAACGTTGGCATTGCCAATCTTAGAACCAATGGGCTGCACGCCGCCAAGTCGTCCGAGCCTGAAATGAGTGCGTTAGTATGTTTTGGGTAAAGGCCAAGTTTCATGATAGCTTACCAAATCATCAGCTCATAGTCACCGCTGGAGGTGGAGTGGTTAGGGTTAGAGGCAGTGAAGAGATCGTAGGCAACGTTGGCTCGGACGTTGGTGCCGCTATAAGACCAGGCGGCAGCGGACTGCATGTTGCTGATCTGGCTCATGAGGCGCTTCTGGCTGATCTGAAGACCAGAGTTGGGATAAGCCTTGACGTTGTCCTGGCCACCGGACCAAGACCAGTCAGCGTGCCAGCCGGCACCGTTGCTGTTGGACCAGTCGATGTAGGTGCACTGGCTACCAGAACCAGAGCCCTGACCCCAACGGTTGTTGTTGAACTCATAACCGCCGTTGGCATAGTAGGCGTACTGGTCGCAGAGGGACTGAGCCAAGGTCAAAGGGGCGAAAAGCCCGGCGAGGAAAACAAGAGAAGTCTTCATGTTGAGGATATTCTTTGTGTGTGAGATGTGTTGTGTTGTGAGAGAGGACTGTGATATCTTGGCTGAGGTTTCTAAGGATACATGCTCGAACACTTATATACTTGCGTCGCTTACATTCTACCCACTTAGTATAGACAGTTCAAGATAGCTCAAAGTTGGCGTCCCATTCCAAATTGATCTACGGAAGCTTCTCCGTCACTATAATGGTAGACTCCCTCTGGCTCTACGGCCCGTCAATTCGGAACAATGGGCAGATAGTCTAACTATGCTTTCGAAGGGACGAAAAGGAAGACCAGAGTCGGTCCGTTTAGATAGGCGAGACCGCATTATTTGAGGTCTAATGCGAACTGCTCGGTAGAAGCTGACGGGATTCCCCACGAACTGGGCTTAGTTCTACCGGCTCTTGGTAAGTCCCAAGACCCAGGTTTAATCCGATGGTTCCTGAAACCATGGTATGTGCGCCAATAAATTTGCCCCGAACCCGCATTTACTGTTTCCCCACCAGTAATCGTGTCTCTACGAGATGAGTTCATGTTACATTGGCAAGCCTTGGAATTGCGCTCATGACTGGACGATCTCGGAGGAATGATTCCTTTCTGGATTGATATCCTAGCTGGATTGTGGGACTCATAAGCGGCTTCGCTTCCATCGCTATCCAGTGCCTTGGAATATTGACGCCGAAAAGATAGTATAACCGACGGAGGCGTTGTTCCGTTCTAGAAGAGGATAAGTCTTGAGTGTGGGGTACATACAAGTGACGGTATAACGGCCCGAGAGAATGGGTGGTGCAGCTCAATTGGGTCCCTGGGCTGAGATGACTGGTGCATGATCAACCAAGTGCGCCATCGAACAAGTCTTATCATCAAGTGCCGCTGCTAACACAACTTTTGACTTTGATAAGAATGCACTAGAGTTCTTGTCAATGGTTCCTGACGTGGGGGATATAATTGACAGCATATGCCACATAGTAAGACAAGTTTTGAGTATACAACAAAACATCCGCCTCACTTTTCGACTATATTCCGCATAACTACCCTATACTAATTCTGTAGTCCTTCGGTTTCCCCTCTTTTTCTCTTTTTCATGACTTTCGATCGATCATGAGTTACCACCAAATTAGTCAGGCCGCATCCCTGAAGCTATATATTGCACATATTAATTGCCGGCCGTTCTCAACGCGTCGAGAAGCTTAGAATATTACAGGCGCGCATCGTACCCTTGAGAGTGTGATCTGCTGCCGCGACCGGTTAATTGTCTTTTTATTTCTATTGCTACCTTCGTCAGGCCTCAGTAGGTCATGACGTGACATCGCTCCCATGGATAACAACCAGATTGAGACAAGCTGATTGAATGCCGTGGTTTTGACATTGATCAAAGAAAGTTCACGTCATCTCGCTTTGTTCCCCGGATTGACATGCCCCTTTTCAGAATGTTCGGATGGAAGAGTCTTTGCTCGAATTGGCTTTAGCAAGCGACTTCCACTTCTGAAGTTTTCTCATGAAAATGTTCTAGAACCAAATAACGTTCAGTGAGTGACACCGGGTATGACGTCTCATTTGTTTCTATCTTATACGTGGTGCGCCATCTTTCAGTTGTATGCAGAATAACCTTAATCTTGGAAAAATTCTTGCTCAAACTTGTTTCGTAATGCGAACAGAGCCTTTCAGCCCTTTCTAGTCTTTCCAGTAATGCACGCGAAATTGCAGTGCCATTATTGATGGTCGAAACATCTCATCAAAGGGGAAAATGATCTGCTAAATACGGTGTATGAAACTATTAGTGTTTTGAAACATCCCAGTAGCGAGCTGTCCGACAGGGATGCTATACGGACCCACCACCTCCGTCCTCCCTCATTTGACTCAAGCTAGGCTGTATCCGCCAATTTTATCCGTCGATTGACAGCCGTTTTGACTGTTTCGGAGTCTATAGTGACCTGAATATGATGAATTTAGCATGATCAGTTACAGGGAACTCCTGGAATATGCCGTGACCAATATCCGTGAACGAGGCAAGGATAGAGGGGATTCAGATATATAAACAACTTCAACTTCGCTCTGTCGGAATCTTCTGAGACTTTTTCTTCAACAGGGACTGCCAGACAGAACCTATTCGCTTCTTTCTTCTATCACACCAAAAAGACTCTCAGGTCAGCTTGTCTTATCACCAACAACATGCGTTCTCCCATTGCTTTCTGTCTCGCCCTGCTGGGTGCTGCCCAGCTCGGAGATGCCGCCTCAGCTGGCTGTGGTAAGGCTGCCCCCTCCAGCGGCACCAAGTCCATGCAGGTCAACGGCAAGAACCGTCAGTACATCCTCCAGGTTCCCAACAACTACAACGCCAACAAGCCTCACCGTCTCGTCTTCGGCTACCACTGGCGTGATGGCAACATGAACAACGTTGCCCAGGGCGGCTTCTACGGCCTCCAGGGTCTCGCTGGCGACTCTACCATCTTCATCGCCCCCAACGGTCTCAACGCTGGCTGGGCCAACCAGGGTGGTGAGGACATCACCTTCACCGACCAGATGCTCGACTTTGCCAAGAAGAACCTTTGCATTGACGAGAAGCAAGTCTTTGCTACCGGCTGGAGTTACGGTGGATCCATGAGCCACAGCGTCGCTTGCTCCCGACCTAACGACTTCGCTGCTGTCGCAGTCATCTCTGGTGCTCAGCTTTCTGGCTGCAATGGAGGCAACAGTCCCGTTGCTTACCTCGGTATCCATGGTTCTTCTGACAACGTTCTCGGCATCAACCTCGGTCGTCAGCTTCGCGACAAGTGGATCGGCACCAACGGCTGCCAGCAGAAGAACGTCAACGACCCTGGCCCAGGTGCCCGGAACCACGTCAAGACTACCTATCAGTGCAGCCGCAAGCCCGTTACCTGGATCGCTCACGGTGGTGGCCACGTTCCCGACCCTACTGGTACCAACGGTGCCAAGTTCGCTCCTGGTGAGACCTGGTCATTCTTCAACGCTGCTGTCGGCGGTGGCCGCAGCACTGGTCGTCGCTGCTAAATGCGTCCACCGACTTGGTGGTAAAATGGCACTAGCTTCTTTCACGTCAACGCATGGAGCTGTGCTAGTCTGAGGGGAGGTGTGGGACTACTTCATTCTTGTACATAGTAACCCGAAACGGATGGGTTATGTTATATAAAACCAGTCTCGATTTTTGTGACATACTAGGAGCTATACAAGCTCAATGACAATACATCACAGTACATATATACAGCCACGAAAATAACAGAGTGAATATTTGATGTAATGAGTGACAAACATATAGTCCGGTGTTCAAAGATCCTCGGACACTCATGTAATGCAATGATAGTACATACCCTGCTACTTGGGACAACTACTTTGTACGTAACAGCTTCTGTCAGAAAATGATGATGTAACTTGCCCCTTCCCAGACGTGACCCCAAGGCTCTCAAGTGCCTTGCTATAAAGCTGACACGCCTTGTCCTTGTTGTAGCCGAAACTCATGCACTGCTTGTTCTTCAGACAAGTCTCAGCGCATGCACCTACACTCTTTACCTTCGCCGTTGTGCTAATGACAGACTTCGATGGGGTTCTTGCGTGTATCACACTCTTATTGCAGGTAGTGCGTGGAGGTACCTTGGTGTTGGCGATGGCTGATGGCGTGCAAGCGGATGAAGTCTTCTTGGTAGTAGCTTTCGCTTTGGTGGTGGTGGTGGTAGGCTTTGTCTGCTTGTTCTTGATTTGCTGGGGCTTTTTACCGGTCTTCTTCTCTTCAGTGTTCTTAAAACTGTTACTTTGGGTCGTCGCCTTTTGCTTAGTGGTCTTGCCGTTACTCGTCGCCTTGGTCTTCTTGGCAGATGCCGGGTCAAATACTGGTATTGGCTGTGATCCTGGACGAGATGCAAACATGCCGCTTCCACCGCTTCCAAGACCATTTCCAGACATGCCAGTGAAATCGTTTGCAGAGCCCCCTTGGCCTGTTCCATCATTGACAAAGCCTATGCATCCTTCAGCAATTGGATCAGATTTCAAAGGCTCTATCAGAGGAAATTTGGATGGCTCATCGTCGTCCCACTGATAGAACGCGTCAAGCGCATTCTCGAAGTGAATGTTCCAGGCGATTCCATAACAGTCGCCTTCAATGCTCGCGGAGACATCCCCGTTATCGTCAAGGCCTGCATTAGCCTCAAAGCTGCCTTCCAATACAACAGATGGCGTATCTCTCACACCACCCTTGATTTCCCAAAAGAAAACAGTGACTTTGACGCCAACGCTGACTGGCAATCCCAGGCTGGCCTCCAGTTTGAGTTCGCCACTAGCTTCGGACCTGGGCTTGAAGACGGGACTCAGGCCATTGGAATGGCTTTTATCACCATCGAGCAAGTCAACTATGATATCGATGTTGTCCCACTCGACTGAAGCTCCGATAAGCAAGGTCCCTGTGGCTTGGATTTCAAGTCCAGCCTCGATACTAACACCGATATATGGGTTAATGTCAAAGAGGCCTATGATGGCAAAACTCGCCAGAGGAAAATCGACCAAGTCTTTACTCCATTCTTTCTCGTACTTGACGAAGGCCTTCAGGCCTAGATTCAACCCAGCCTTGAACTGAGCCTTCAAGCCGATGTAGGCTTCGTCAAGGCCGAAAAGGGGTACCTGAAATTGCGCCGGTAAGAGTAGCGGAGCCGCCAAAGCCGCACTTGACACAATAGAGGGCCAGACCATAGGATAAATCGCGTTCCACGAGGCTGTAGTTGACCCCACGTTTATGATGGCCATTGGGATCGGCAACCTCACCCTTGGCGTACGAGTCGTCCGCTTCACCACCTTCACTCCCCCACTCGATGAGCTTTGCAGCGTTCTCCCAAGGAGCCTCATCATCTGTGCCTAGGAGACCAGGATAATGGAGCCACCTGTCCCAGCTAAACTTCTCAGTCTTGGACCCACGTCTGTCCAGAGCATGTGGCTCAAACATCTGTAGGAGCATTACGTCAGTGTATATGGTACGTAGGTACGTGGTGATAAAACTTACAGCTCTCTTATCAAGGGCTCGTCTCACATTCAAGGTTCCAATCGGACCCCAGTTCAAAGTGAATTTTTCGAAAACATCGACGTACTCCGTCGAAGTTCCTTTTGCCGTAAAAGTCTTGGTACTATCTGAGAATTCGACAGAATAGGTAAGAAATAGATCGTTGGCATGATCCTCGCCACATCCATCGGTCGATGTGATGAAGATGATTTTTTTGTTTCCTTTCCACTGCGTTTTGGCATAGTTATAAGCAGCGGCATTTGATATAACGCCGCTGAGAACACCTTTCGTGCAAGCGACAGTCGATACAAACGTGGAATGATCAAGAGGGATTACAGGATATTTGAACGTAAAATTGGCCTGGGTAAAGATTGCCTCGTCACGCTTGCGCATTCTCTTGGTGCCCGGCTCTGAAGTAGGCGTGCCAGCCCATGCCAGCATGACATGAGTATCGAGAGCGAAGATTGAGAGGTCTTTAGGATCAACCTCTGGGGGCACTACAGGCTCAAGGGCCGTGGAGTTTTCGCTGAGGGTAGGGGCACCAGAACCATCACGTCGCTTGAGGCGAGGTATGTCTGCGCCAGGAGCAGCAAGCGCATGAAAGAAAAATAGAAGGAAGAGAAAGAAAGGCTGCAAGCTCTTAGGGAGAGTCATGGAGGGCAATGTGTTCCAAGGTCCAAAGCCTAAGGGACAGGAACAAATAAAACAAATGAGAAGTATATCGCCTTGAGATATTTTCTGTGAAAATGAAGTAGACATGAGGTCTCATCCGACGAAACCACGGGGCAGAAACTTCACTTGTACTGTATTACGTCGCCAGATAATTTAGGGATCAGTACAATACCATTGTAGGAGTTATGCATAGTAACGCCGCATTTCTGAAGATAGAGTCTGTACTACAGCTTTCGAAGTAGCGTCTGCGATACCACTATGCCCGAAGCCCGTAAAGTCTGCTGCAATCGGTGTTATTTACCGAACCATCTTATGATTCTACAGGACATACTGCTTTGGCATATGGGAGTAGAGTTTCGAATCTGTTTTGGGAACATGAGCATGGGATTCAGCCTGTTGGCATCCAGTCGGAAGCAGTCCACAAACGCGGACCAATATCTCGTCGTACTTGGCTTTCAAATCACAGCTATAGTCCGCATCAATACTCTCGTATCGATATTGATAATAGCATTCTTGAATCCAGTCTCGTTCCCCGTATGCAGCGATAGCCCATCTACAGAGCTCGGTCAAAGGTTTGCTGGTATGCGTGGGCTGAGCTAATTGTTAAGGATAATAATTGAGGCAATGCTACTGGTTGTCGCGACTATATCACAACACTAGAAACTGCCCTGACAGCCACGTGCGGGTCGAGGCCTGGGCCGATGAACTGACCCTGTGTGCTGGGACTGAGACATTCGTCCTCCCTGGATTGTAAACTATCACAACCAATCACATTAGCGACTATAAGAAATCCTTTATTACGCTACTTATGCATTCAACGATCAAATTGCCCATCTCGATATAGCGTACTGATAACTGGAACAAGCTTTACGGCCACGCTGGGCCACGCGGTAGACAAAGCCTATCTCAACTTTTACTTTCTCGAGCTTATGATCGAACAAATCGTAGTGAAATATGTTGTTATTTTCAGAAAAAGGTTATGATCACATAATACAACGTCTTACAGTAATTACAAAACACAATTATCTATGAACTATCCTTCACTTCACATGTGCCTGGTTCGATCATTGAGGGGAAACGCAGATAAACTTCGTTGAACAACTACTTGTAGGGTAATTGATTGAAGCCGCGTCTGAGTAATACAGTGTAACATGGAGGAAACTGCACCAGGATCTAGTGCTCTCGCCTACCTGCCCAAAAAAGTTCACCGACCCTAGTCATTTAGACTCTTCGGGGATGCGACACCGAATTGTGGCTGGCTGGGGGTGTGGGGAATGCACATTCCCCATGTCCACCATTCCTATGTTCAGTGTCCGGTGGACGCCATTTTAGTGAAAGCAATGACTGGACTGGACTCTCGCTATCCTAGCTAGATGCAGTCGATTTACTATATCGTTAGATACGTTCCGGAACTCGCAAGCTCGATGCTCGCAACACCTTCACCTAGTCATACCAAAATCTAAGGTAATCTAGCTGTCGGGAAAAGATGAATAGATCCGGATATGGATATTACGGAATGGAATCGGTCAGTATCGGGCTGATTGACCTGGTAGTCAAGTTGTATAAATCTCTCTTTGTTAAGGCACGATTAATTGGACTTTCGTACAGACAGCAACTGCAGACTACTACATCTTCCCTTCCATTACAGACCCACCATCCTATTCTCATCATGAAGGCCTTTTCTCTCTCTGTAGCCTTTGTTCCATTACTTGTGGCATCTGGGCTAGCAGCTGACGATGATACCCTAACCTGTCGTACCGAGCTTGGGACAAAGTCAGTCGCCAAAGTTCAGACTGATACGGTTACAAAGACCAACACCCTCAAGCCCACAACGACTGTGACAGTTATCCCCAACAGAGACGAAGCAAGTAGGTCGCTGGTCTACCATAACTAAATTTTCGACGAAGACCTTTACTGTTACTGGAAAGGGTGGCACAGACACCTTCAGTACTACAAGCACTTTCTTCAAGATTGCCACAGTCAAAGTTACTGCAACCGCAACGACCACTACGACAAAGACCGGCACAGTCAAGTCCACCTCCACTACCCTAGTTCCTACCACTGCTGGCTTCAAGTTTATCTCGGACACTGTCAACACTGATTCTTTCGCACCTCCTCTCAAACCGCGCAAGGTTGCCCAGAATCCTCACGCTCCTCCTCTGATCAAGCCTGGCCTGAAAGCCTTTTCATTCCCATCCAAGGTGCATTGTAGGTTTTGGTAGTCAGAGGACAGAAGAATGCGACCATAGCTGACCGCTCCACAGGTACTGAGCTACTACCCAATACCGAAACTAGTACTGTCAGGAAGACAGGGCGCCCAACCACTACCACAGTTTCTACTATGCAGACAACCACAAAGACTCAGACGATCTCTACCACTACCACTCTAATTCCTGATGACGTTTCATTCACTAAGACCTTTACTGCCACCATGAGCGTCACCACCTACTCGACTATTTGGAAAACGTCGACCAAACCAGCCACGGCAACCAAGACCAAGGTCATCTCCGGCCCAACTGAGTATACCGCCTGCGCAGAAGAGAACATGTTCGGCCCCAACTTCAATAGCGGAGGCACAGGTTACTTTGTTACTAACGTACTCAACAACGGCCCTGGTATCCCGTCCGATTTCCAGATCGTGGCAAATGGTGCTGAAAGCGCAGGCGAATGCTGTAGTTCTTGCATGCAGTTTGCAGGCTGCGAGACTTGGATCTATCGCGAAAAGAACCGCAACTGCTTCCTACTCTACCATGCGGGCTCAACTTGCAAGTCGCAAAAGAATCACCCCAACTTTTTTATGTCGAAGAAGGGCGCGGACACTGGAGCCGGTTTCATGGTTGGAAACGGTAAATGTGGCTTTACCTACAGCGGGAACAGTGATGGCTCCTTGTTCAGCGTTGACGCATAAGCATTTCATTTGTATCTACTCGGTATGGATTGGAGAAGAAGCGATATCCCTTATTAGCAGAAAAACGACCATAGCTCAGTGATTTCCTCAATAGATTCGTTATGATAGCCAAAAAGCAGGCTTCCATCACACTTTGGAGTAATATTGTATCACAGCGTACAGGGGCAAATCGCAGCGGAGTTTACTTCGTGACAAAAGAGTATACAAGTTGAATATCCCTCTCATTTGATTGGAGCAAAGCCGGGGAATTTGGCTTGTGGGCCAATCATGAGTTGAACGTTGTTGGTTGGAGTAAGACCTAGCGGAAGCGGGTAAGACTGAGGTGGAATGAAACGGAGATAGTGGTTCAATCTCCGCAGGATAAGCTTAAATCCACAAAGAAGAGCCGATGTATCAAAAGATCCTGTTCAGTGTCGTACGATGGCCAGGAATGAATTGCGATACATGTACTTGTCGGAGTTGAATAAAAGTATAAATACCAACCGTGGTCTCACTATACGAAAATAGTCGATAACATAACATTACACTATTCACTGATTACTCAAGAATCCTTATACAATGTCCAACTTTGAGACTCAACTCTTCATCAACAATAAGGTATGTCCACCCTTACAAGGCTCTCTGCATATGGCTAACTCCTTCTATTAAGTATGTTGATGCCAAGTGCGACAAGAGGCTCAGCGTCCACAACCCCATCGATGGTTCTTTGGTTTCAGACAAAGTTCACATCGCCGGCGAGAAAGATGTCGATTTGGCCGTAGATGCAGCTCAGGCTGCTTTCGTCGGACCATGGAGAAAGTACACTGCTGCCCAAAGAACTGAGTGTATGCTCAAGCTTGCCGACCTAATTGATGCGAAAGCAAAGGACCTGGCTGAGCTTGAAACAATTGCTATGGGGCAGCCAATCAGCATTGCAGTCAATATCACCAAGATGATGACCTCCATCTTCCGCTGTAAGTACTTCGTTCTTTTGCTACACTTAAAACATGGCTCATCAGAATTCTTGTAGACTATGCTGGCTGGACTGATAAAATTCGTGGAGAACAGCTGCCTCCTGAGAACGGTGTCTACAAGATTATCAGCCATCACCCGTTTGGAGTTGTTGCTGGAATAAGTGCTTGGAATGGTTCGGGCATGTGAGTTTTTGGGTGTCCTCCTATAACATCTTGTTCGCAGGATCTAATCTCGATACAGACAGCTCGGTCTAAAGGTAGCCCCTGCCGTAGCTGCAGGAAACACGGTATGGATTCTAAGTTACCATTCTTCGATATGCTAACATGGTACAGATCGTGTACAAGATGTCTGAGAAGTCTCCGTTGGGTATGCTCCAGCTTGGGCACCTCGTCAAGGAAGCTGGATTCCCACCGGGCGTCATCAACATACTAAACGGCGCAGCAGAAACCGGTTCGTTGTTGGCATCGCACATGAAGATTCGCATGATTTCATTCACTGGATCTGCCTTTACAGGAAGAAAGATTTCTGAGGCAGCTTCCAAGTCCAACCTCAAAAGGGTGGCTCTTGAGCTGGGAGGAAAGTCGCCTGTCCTTGTATTTAACGACGCCAATACGGAGAAGGCAATTGAGTTGTAAGTGCTTTGGATTGCATACGCCAGGTCTGATTACCACTAACACTTGTGCAGCTGCACCAACATGTTCCTCTTCAACTCTGGCCAGGTCTGTGCGGCTCCAAGCCGAGTCTACGTCCAGCGAGACATTGCAACACCATTCATCGAGGCCTTGAAGACGCGATACTCTCAAGCCACTTCTACTCTGGGTGCTGACCCTAAGGAGTCTTCGACTTTTATGGGTCCTCTTGCTGACGGGGCTCAGTATGAGCGCGTGATGAGCTATATTGATTCTGGTAAAAAGGAAGCCGAACTTGCCGTTGGCGGAAATCGAGTTGGCGACAATGGCTACTTCGTTGCCCCAACTATATTCATCAACCCCAAGCCCGACGCGAAGATCCTGCGAGAGGAAATCTTTGGACCGGTCCTGACAGTAGTGACCTTTGACAACGAGGAAGAAGCTATAGGCTTGGCTAATGACACTGAGTATGGACTTGCTGGTAAGGAATCACCTAGAACGAAATGACATCAGACTGCTAATAATAATTTCAAAGCGTATGTTTGGACCGAATCACTTGCCCGAGGGTTGAGACTCTCGGATCAGCTTGAAGCGGGTGTTGTCGGCATTAACGGAGGATCACTTGGAGCTATCCCTATGGTGTCGGTTGGCGGGTTCAAGCAAAGTGGCACTGGTTCAGAGTCAGGATACGAAGGAATTATGGAGTATCTCCAGTCCAAGGCCACTTTGATCGCTATGCACTGATGTAAGTCAACGGTGCGTGCAGGCACTTGAGAATCTCTACTCAACCTAGCACCATTCTATTTGACATTTGCATTGGGAATAACTCGAGTACCACATATTATCTAAGCATCTTCAATTTGGAAAGACAGTTGCTATGAAAATTACAAAGAAAACACGGAATCATCTGTGACGGGTCGCATCCCATGTAGTTCGCCCCAATATGGATTTCGCTTATGCATGTTGATTATGCAGCTATGCTTTATGCTTATAGCTGCTTACGTGAGGGCCACTCAAAGACATTTCCGCAAGACTCCGGCCAATCACAAGCATACTTTTTACACATTATTATGTTACCATCTATGTAAAGAAGCTTGATTATTCGTATTGAGGTCGATACGACAAGGGATGGGCG
>JAAVUC010000661.1:0-52035 GCA_014898925.1 Fusarium nelsonii
ATAAGGTGTAATAATATAGTATAGTAATATAGTAAGTTAATATAGTAGTTTATATTTTAATTATTTTTTATTTTCTATTTTCTATTTTATTTATTTATTAATTCTTTTTCTTTTTACAAGAAGTATAGTTCTTACTATTCTTATTATAAGGCTTTTTTGCCTATTAGTAATATATAGGAGTAAAATAATTCTATTATTCTATTATTTTTAGTCTCTGATCTTCTCTTAATTTATAAGAAGAGTATTTCTTACTCTTCTTATTACGAGGCTTTCGCAGCCTGCTAGAAGTATACGGTAGTCCTGTACCATGCATTGGCAACGTAGATTGGAAATCCCTTACGTTTGCAATGCATCCTAGACCCAAGACTTGATCTTCAGGGATCTCAGCATCTGCTGGATCCACGTCCATAGTGCTGTCCAGTTGACCCTTGCCTTGAACTTGGCCTGATTCTTCCTCTTCGGTATGAATCTGTTGGTCAAGTTCATCTTGATGCCCTGGTCCAGATTGTTGAACTTCGCATAATACAGCATCAAGACGATCGTTTAGACGCTGATTGTCGGCCGTCAGACGCTGATTATCAGTTGCGAGGCGCTGGGTATCACCCGTCAACGCTGATTGTCATCTGTCAGACGTCGCACCTCGTTCTGCAATGCGGCCATTTGATCTGGCATTTGCAACAGCATCTGCAATTGCTGGCTCTGTCGCTGCAATTGCTCGTTCTGATGCTTGATCTGATTCTCCATTCGTATGAGCTGATCTGGCATAACCCGAACATCAGCCTTCACTGATCTGACCTCTTCCAATATCTCGGTGGAAGTTGAGTCAGGTACCCGGCGAGGTGCAGCGAATGGATTAGACGATGACCAAGGAGAAGGCATAGCGTTAAGACTCTCGCTTAACAAAGGCGCATTTCGTAGCGTACGAGCACTGCTTGTCAGGGGGATTCGTCTCGCTGCTGACTGCAGTGTATTGTCCCTATTGCCTTCAGGTCGTGAGTCTCCAAGGGAAAGGCCTCGAGTGAGGACTTGGTCACCTGTATGAGTTCGCGTATGACGAAGCTCTTCGTCAACGTCTTCATCGTCATCACGATCTTCAATTTCAGGATAAAAGCCATCTTGATCTTGAAGTTGATCTTGATCTTCGTCTTCATCTTGATCTTCATCCTCATCTTCATCCTGATCTTCATCACGATCTTCTTCGCAATCTTCTTCGTTGACGTAGCCCGTGGCTTGCATATCTGTGCTGGTATCAACGTCGTCGCCGTCAGCTTCGCGTGTCTTGACAACGTAATCACGGAGCATTTGCTTGTGAGCTCGTTCAAAGTGTTGAGCAAGGTCGCAAATTTTGGGGAGGTCCCGACTTGTGTTGACCACTCTGTAGCTTTGAAGGGCTTCATCTGTGGTGCAATTGTATCGATCTTCCTCATCCGACCACTGCATGGTGTCGATCGCTTCTTGGACGTTCTTCAAGTCTTGGACAGTGACAGGAAGAACGTTTTCACCGAGCTCGGTGAAGAAGGACTCTTCGGGATCCGGGATGTTTTTATTGCCTCCCTCGGCTATCCTGCTAATTCGTTGCAGGATGGCCGACAATCGGGTTGGATTCTCCCCTTTGGCTTCGACCTCTCTTCTGGCCTTGTCGAGCAGAGCCGACAACGGACGTGAGTGGCCCCTTCGAGAATCCCGTTTGACCTTGCGGATCGCGCCAGCAATGACAGGGCATCCCATTCCATCATCACTTTCGAGGAATGCTTTGGCATCATCGAGGCGACTGATGACGGCGAATTTGAGCATAACGACAAGTCGTCTTTCGCCGCTTTGCACACAAGGATGAACAATGATTGCGCTCAGTGCGTCGCAAAATGCCTTGGAATATAGACAGCGAGTCACCGCGTCGCCTCTAGTCGTATGCATATATCGAAAGCCATTAAAAGGCGAAATAAGCCGCACTGGGCTCGTCTTTCGAATGCGAAGACAAAGTTTCCACAGACTCAACAGAAAAGGGTGTGAGTTGCGCTTTATCTTCTCCATTGCCCGTCTCGCCTCCGAATTCGTCCACATTTCGGCGACTCGGGCTTCATCTTCCGCACTCCAATCATGATCAGGAGGCTTGTTGAGGAAGCCGACTAACTCGTCGAGTTGTTCAGGTCCGACGGCTTCGTAGCTTTCGATCAGAAACTTCGCGGATCGCTCTGCGGCCTCATTTTGCTCAACGTCACGTTTGGCAGGTCGTCCGCGCTTTTTCGCCGGCCCAGGGGAGCCATCATCTTCATCATCGCTGCGTCTGCGGCGTTGTGCGTTACTCATCGTTGCTGTGAAATGTTGCGTATCGATGAGTGGCGATGATGTTGGATGAATGTTTGGTGCGCAAGTGTGGAAATGCGAAAATTTGGGTGGGCGATCTGGGCTCTAGGCAGCCACCGACAATCGATAAACCACAACAGAAACACTGTTTATATGACTTGAGGCGGGTCTCTGGGTTATTTATTTCTTTTCCCAAAAGCTTTGGTCCTGAGTTCATCTGGCACCTTAAGGCCCATTACTATAGATAAGATATACTTCACTCCTAAGTTAACCTTGGAACAAAAGACATGTTCACAATTAATACTTTCGAATCTACGATTATCAGGACTACATAGTCAAGTAACATTGTGAATATCCAGCAAAAGTGTCAGCAGAGTCAGGTTTCAATTCTAGTCAAATTGGACTGACTATCAAGCTACTCTCCTCAAAGCACCCCCAACAAATCAGGCTATTTATCTTCCGTTCCTTCACATTTCGTAGACATTATGATTAAAACTGTTCAGCCCTTTGCCGCGGCTTTATATTCTCACATATATCTACCGGCCTTATACCTGCTATCCTCGTATCGCATGATCTCTGCATCTATGTACTACAAGACTCCGTCGCCGTTATCGAGATGGTAGACCAGAAGCTTTTGTTTTACACATAGTACAATTGCATAAAGTTTGAATACAGTACAGGTCTCTTGTCATCTGAAGCAGGTCGATATGGTCTGCCCCAAGTGCAGTGTCACGACTCTGGTTTAAAGTATCAGTAAATGTGCGAGACATGGGGACTCAGGGTGCTCTGTCTTTCTTCACGTCAAATAAGTCGGTGCTAAGAACTCTCAAATATTAAACTGGCAGGCTAGTATTAAGAAACCGTTCGAACTTCTGACTGGAGACTTGTCGAGACCCATTATTTGCTGATCTTCTGAATAATGGGGTGTCATCGCTTGTCTGGCGAATCGGCTGTTTTGACGAGGAGATCAAGATCTTGCTCTTGTTAATCTTGGTCCTTTTGATGAGGCGGCCTTGGCGGCGCAGATGGTAACCAGCGTTGTGGTTTGTTCTAACATTGGTTGGTCCCCACGTCGTAGGGGGACAGTGTAGACTGTGAGCTGAATAGGTCGTTAACGGCAATCCTGTTTCGGACAAGATGCGTGCTGTTATTGGCTGTTATAATTGACGCGGCGTAACCTTATCGCGTGGGTGGGTAGTGTTCCGTAGGATTTGATCTAGGGCGTCGCGCTACCTACTGAAGGGCATTCGAGTGCTAAACAATCGGTTCGCTAGGCTGTTGTGCTGATTGTCGACCATGTGTTGGAATGGCTTGGCCGCTTGGGTGACGGTGAAGAAGGGCTTGGGGCTCGCATTGGACTTGAGACTCTGAGCCGTTGACAAGTTGGCCCGAGCGATAGGCCAATAAAGTACATCTGCTTCCCAATATCGTGGTGTGCGAAGTTCTGTCTGGTGAAAGCTTTTTGGGATGTAATCAGTCGCAGATGAAGGACGACTTTGTCCGAGGTGTGGGCGATTGATCCATATTGACCAAGTTCCAGTCTGACTATGATGCATCACTTGGGGTCGTCAGGTCAGATTCAGCAATTCGGTACGGTGATCGGGCTTGCCAGAGAAGGTATTGATTCGAATCCGTCCGATGTGGCGCGCCAATCAGAAGCTGAGCCATGATAATGAGGAACGGCCAATCGCAAGCGGCTTGGTCGATGGATGATTGATGAGTTGGAGCTTCTTGGCGCTTTGAGAGCTGTAGCGTTTCGTTGGGGTGACCTTGTACATCCAACGAGATGGCGACATTGTACCATTCAATTGAAAGCGATTTGGTTGAGGGATGGGTGATAGCTCGAAGGACCCTTAAACTGAAGGCACTGGGTTGTCAGCAAATGTATAGATGCTGTACGTGGTAATCCGTCCATTACTTTCCATCGACAGGGCCGTTGTCCCCAGATATCACGGTCGCAGATGTACGTGTGCGATCCATCTTCGGCAATCGTCCCAACGCCTCAAGCATAATGGTTGACGTAGCAGAGTCAGGTCGTCGGCGACATTTCGTTTGGGACCCTGCATCAGGCCATTCTCGTAAATGGTAATATATCCGCCTCATATATTTGTTAGTATCAGCCGTGAGAGGGCAAGGTGCATACCTACATGACCAATCGGCCGGATTGAGTGCAAGATGACTGAACGATGCTGGTCCTGATCCATTGCGTCCCTTGTTGGCTGGCGCAATCGATGGAATCGCTCCGCTTAACCAGGGCGACTTCAAACCCGATCGCAGGATGAATGCTGCTGAGCTGCTGCTTCTGTTGGTATACGATCTACGGCAGATAGCCGTGTAGCAAAGTCTCAACTCCGTCCGTGTAACTCTCCCATCCATAATGGCGCAAATTAGAATGGCAATCCCGAAATGATGTCTGAGGCTCAGGTCTGTAGGCAAACGTGTATTGGGTCATCTGAGTGGGTTATGGGTTGATCAATATAGCGGCACGCCAAATGCCGACCTTGGTGCGAATCTCAAACACAGGTGACGATGAATCGGCTTGTGATTGGGATGCCGCGTGTTCTCATGGTTGTTGCAGCAGATTGACGGGGGTGACTAGTAAGTCATTAACAAAGTAGACACGACTTGGGCTGATCCTTCAAGACTACACCAACAGTAGTTTGCATATCATTTGTCTTACCATACACTTGAACGCGACCTGGGTGTGCATCTTTTGTTCGTTCTGGATTGGGGGCGCGTTGTGTCAATAGGTACTGCTTGCCAGAAATGCGCATGGCGCTGGCACGTTGTTTGTGTGTTCCGCTGATCGCCAGTCTGTCACCTTGACGTCTCGTACGGAGTTACGTCGAATGAAATGGCGTTTGATTTGAAGGGCTTTGAGATTACATATCTCCAGAGGGCCGCTGCAGTGCTCGTTCGATGGGAATTGCTGTAGATTGGTCGCCCGATGGCGTATAGGGTGAAGAATACCCGCAATAGGTACACGAGAAACGGAGGTAGTGAATGCGCTCTCCTAGTGAAGGTCGATGTGGTCAAACCCCTGTACAAGTTGGATCGTTAGGCTCAGTCTCTTAGGGAATTGGCCATAAAATGACCCCAACCCACTGTAAATGCTTCCATTTGTCGCTATGAGCAATCGGCATGTAAAGATTGGTGGATGACAACAAGGTAGCGATAATGAAAGGTTGGCGAAAGAAAAATGTAAGGTACATTTTGGAAAAACATTCAAATCCTTTGTTGAAAAATGCTGTTTATTGAACACCGATTATGAACGGATGGTTGAGTTGTGGTACGTAGCTCCTTCCAGCAGATTTGCGTTGTTCAACAAGCAGGTGTGCTCAGGTGGGGCGGGTGCACCTCCGTATCTCACCCTCCAATCTTCATCATACCCGCAATCAAGTAGATTTGCACATAAAAGCCCACCCGCGCCCAGGTTTTCAACACACCGAGCGACAATGATCTCAATAACTTCCGATACGCGCTTCATTCAGTCTCCAAGATACCCGGTCACTGGCGTACTTAAGGATGCCGGATCAAAGTCTACAAGGACCAAATATATATTTCAGCGTGCGCGAACGGGCAGAAGTCTGAGCAGCATCGTTTCCTGCATCTCGCACCATCAGAATGAATCGGCAGCCTGGTAAGTTTGGCAGTCTTTGAAGTTTGTACCAACAGCTAACCTTACAAGACTACTCCGACTTAAGCAATGTCTTACGAGTCACTATAGATGTGGCGTTGTAGCTCTCTACACAATCATGAGACGCTGGTCTAAGTTTCTATAAAGAGAAGGATCATGGCTTTTGCCTTTCCAACGCACGACCCTGTTTCACGGCAGACATCTGTCAATCACGCAAAGCCAGCGCCTCGATATAACCAGCCAGTGGCGGGTTTACGACAACTGGTGGTGAAACATGCTTGGACCTTCTTCAACTATATATGAGCCGCGCTCGACTACAAAAGGATCCCACCGACCAATACTCCTTCCAGCAACTGAGCAAACTATATAAAGAAAAGAAGCATGGTTATTCGTTGCAGAAATCGAGGTAGGTAAGAAGATGCTATCAACTCAGTAATTATAATTAACATCAGATCTCAGCGCCTTTCGTTTGACCTACCTGCTGCCTTCAAAGCTTTTATAAGGTTTATATATTATATCGATACAATTCGTCGCGATGACCTTATGATCTGTAGATATGCACGCATCCAAATCGTCAACCGGCTCGTAGCCTTGATTCTTACATATACCCATATCTCAACTGGGCTGTGGTATGAGTCGACAGGCCGGGCGCAAGGCCGATCAGAATGGCGCGAGGTTGCCGACAAGCAACAAGAAGCCTATACTGCGCAACGTGAGCTTGGCCAGCTGCGAAAAGGGGGTGCCCGTGGTTCGGAACCTGGCGGCAACAGCTCGCCCGCACCAGATCGAGGTTCATCAGTCTCAATCCGCGGCCGTGGAGGCTCTTTTTCTTAAAGCTCTTCTGTCTTCAGTCGTGGCATCCATACGTCTGGCAAGAGCGGAAGGGGCACCTACTCAGGAGTTCAAAAACAGAAGCAGGGCATCGTCGAGAGTATCACCGATCAACCGGAAGGCGAGCAAGGCGAGCAAGGCGAGCAAGTCGAGACACCAGCTGAGACACCAGCTGAGACCTGTGGCCACTGTAAAAAGACCGGCCACACTTTCCGAGACTGCCTCATGGCACCCGATGAGTTATCCCAGGCTGCATATTCTGTAGCACGATAGATCATGAGCTGGAAGTCTGTCAGTGGCTTACTGATCTGTCGATGAGTCAGAGGCTCCTCTTGCTCGTCGAGGATCGCTCAAATATGCCGCCCTTAAAGATGGGGGATACCCGGCACACTCTCCTGCTTGTATGGCTCACAGCGAGAAAGCCTCCAAGAACCAAAATGTCCCTCCCGCTTCTCCATGGACTATGGAACACGCGAGGGATGTTACCCTTGGTTATGGGGAGAGATCCGTGGCTTTACTGCAGGCCACTTTTGACGCCAATGGCCATGGTAAGTCATGCCTACCCAGTGACCCGTCGATACAATCCGCTGTGGATGTTTGGCGTCGCCTATTGGAGGGCAGGTGACTTCCAGTTTCCTCCACGTCTTGTTGAAATGGGCATTCCAGACCCTCAAGATCGTTCCACCGGAAACCGCATCCCTGGCCAGCAGTGAGGTCGTGTGATCGCTTTCCACCGAGCAGAGGCAAAGCTGGAAGCGAGTTATTGAGAGCCTGCCCTTCTCATGGGTCTATTTGGGGATAGTATCGGGAAACCTCCTCATATCTGAGAACCGGCGGAATACCTCCGGCCTTTTATGGCGGATTGGCCCTTCATGGGAAACATACAATACGGTAGCAAGAAAAGAAGTTTTGAGATTCAGGTAGGTATCAGCTGAATTGAAGCTTGGGTTGATTGTTGAATGCATATGGCTATGTCTTATAAATGAATTTGCTGTGTGCTTCACTTTTGTTATTTTGAACTCCTAAGGTATGGTGATTTAAGCTAACATTGATGCCGATTCTGCCCCCCGATGTCTCCGTGCCGAACTATCGTTCAGTACTTACCGACAACGCATAAAATTGCACCATTATCAAATCTTGGTTCTATCAACCATGGCAGTACCTCAATGTATTACATAAGCTTGGATATATGCTCGCCTATATTTGCTCATTATGGCTGTTTTGTAAAGGTGAAAGATGGCCTAGCTAAAGAATGGTATCGGACGGACTTGAGGAAAGAACAGGGGTGTAGGACTGATGAGATGTGAAGTATCTCTTTCGCATTGCTGTATCAAGGCTAGACACGGGCGTAGCACTCTAAACTAGAACCCTTTCATCGGTATACGACGTATATCACCTGGCAGTGATGCCTCATACAAATGGCGTCAATGGCGATTGAGCTATTGTGTGGCAAAAGGACTGTAGTCGTGAAAGGGCATCCATGTATTCAATCTAGCTCAAACAAAGGTATGATATAAACGAAGCCCGGCTGCGTCACATTATCTCTGAGAGGGAAATCTCTCGTCCAGTTCCTGACGCGAACCTCCCAGTTCATAGGCTGCCGCCTTGGTTCCCATCCTGACCAACATCTGTTGAACGCTTAAACCAGGGAGCTGAAAGCAAGAAATATGACCGCGATTGAGAACGATACCAACATCAGCTCTCAAGGATTTCTTCTCGCCGCGGGCCTTCAGCGACTTGTGGTTGGTGATGTCGAGTTCAGATCAATCCGCGACGTGACCTTCTACCAGCCCAGCCCAAGACTCTTTGTGGATGGCAGCCATTCTCTTCCAGTGGGACATGGTTAAGCTGTCCATCAACTTGATGTTGGCTCCTTTGCTGGTCTGCCAGACCCAGAAGACGACATCTCCCCAAAGTGTTGTCAAGTCGTGCCAATATCTACCAATGCTCGCTGATGCTTCGAAGCGCTTGAAGCCGACGACCAGGCTGATGGGCTTCCCTCCATCAATACGCCAGCCGATGGTAAGGAACTCGTGGATGGATGACAGAGTTTGTTTGTAGAGGACACCCTCTTCCCCCCAGATGAGACCGTGGAAGTCGAAAGGCTGTGGTAGTTCGATCTCGAAAGGACGGAGGATGGGATACTTGCAAGGACCATCGCCCACGATACTGTTCCAAATCTCTACACGGGTTGACAAAGGCGCAACTCCCACATTTGATACTCGGACGGGAGTTTCAGCACCGTCCACAGCGAATGAAGGGGTATCTCTGTTGTAGAAAACGTCGTAACCCTTCTCCAAGCACCAGTCTCTGTAGGCCGATGAGAAGCCCTGGCTGTAATCGTTTGTCTTTGGCATTTCGCTCCAAGGCCATTGTGGAATAGACTTGCCAACATTCTGCTTGTCCTGGACTAGGTACCACGGTCGCGTTAGCAGAGCTTCAGTAGTTTCTATCATAAGTAGGTACTTGCAAATCCCATACCACACAGTGTGGTCAGTTATCCACTCGAAGAATACGTGGTCAACCCTGAGCGCATCCTTGGAGTGAAGCTTCTTACACAGCTTTTCAGATGCGTTCTTGTATTCCTCCTCAAGGGTCTTCTCGTCTGAAACCCCATAAGCCTTGAAGCATGCAAGAATGTAGTCGCGTCGAGCGTCGACGTCGTAATGGTCGACCTTGGACGGGTCGCGGTCGAAGGTGCACATTGCTTGCTGTGGCGATGAAAGCTCCATTTTAAGACGTTGAAGAAGACGTTGTAGAGATGGGTATGTTGAGATTGCTATTGAGGATAATTACAAATTAAGTGAAGGAGAGTACTTGGGCAGGAGATGGGCGCGCGTCTGCGCTGTCTCATCTGCGGCTGGCAGTGATTTGCAGTGCTCCGGCCGTCAAGTCATGGATACTAAGGCAGTGGCTTAGTTTCTACCTTTGCGTTAAACTTTTTATTTGGAACCGAAGGTGACAGTGTCAAGGACCGGTAATTACCAAGCTGTCACTGCAAACGGCCGTCAGCAAACCTCTGGTGATAATACGGCAATGAATATCGACAACGGAAGCGCCCATTATGGTGGTTCAGCCCCAAGCCTACAGCAAACATTCGGCCAGGCTGGCTCTGCCTCTGACAAATCTGCTCCTAGTCTCGACTTAGCAGGCCAGAACGAGGGTGATGGCGGCTACAATCGCAACCAGCCCAACAATAACCCCGGCCGCGCTCCCTATGGGTTTTCAGGTGGCAGGCAAGACGGCATTGCTGCCTTCAGTGAGAATGGCGGTGCTGTCTTGATGAGCAGCACGCCTGAGCAATCCGGGGATGTGGTACGTCAAATACAGAGAAACACCGAGGCTAGCAAGGTCCTTAGCACTATGTATCCCGTTCAAAATGGGACCAGACACAGATCAGAGCGCAGACAATTGATCAGAGAGGTCAGGTCGTCTTCGGATCTCGAAGTCCCCCTGCCGGAACCGCCCAAGAAGGCCGTCGCTGGAGATGCCATTATTGAGGGCGCCATCAATGAGCGAGAAGGGCACCAATCTCCTCCACGTCTTGCGGAAACCAGCAACCCCGTCCCACTTGAAGGCCACCACTCTCAAGTGCCTGAACCCACCGAAGATCCCCGAACCCTGAGAGAAGAAATGGCTGTGCTGAAAGCCCAAGTGAGAGAGCTTGAGGGGCTCCGAGGCCTAAAGGAAGAAATGGTCGTGGTGAAAGCTCGGCTCACAGAACTTGAAGAGAAAAGTTCAGCGGAATCCCATGTTACCCAAGGAAGCGTTACAGGTGATCTTTCGTTGACATACAAAAGGCTCTCCGTCGAGTTCGAAAGACCCTCCATCGCGCTCGATGGCATCCTGACGTTGCCTAAAACCGGCGACCTCGTAGCAGATCGCATTGCGCAAAGAATCGCGCCACTACTGGTATCGGAACCAGCCGCGAACCAACGACTGCGGGAGTTTTTGAGTGCCAAGCAGAGAGAATGGCACTGTCTCAATCAGGTCGTTCGGCGAGGGCTTGGAAAAGAGTGCCAATAGAAAGCCGATTCTAAAGATGAAATCTCTCCCCGAGCGTTGTTGCATCGTGGTATGATCACTCCATCGATGTCAACTTCTTCAGTGCCTATGGCTTTAACCTCTGCCTTTGGTGGAATGCCTATCTCTACTGTTCTAGGCTTAGGGGTATTCTTCGACAAGTCTGGGAATACGGAGGTATTTCTTCTCTCTTTCGCCTAATTTATTCTTAAATTTGCTATACGACCAGCAGTTATTATACTCTTAATATGCGTCCGCTTTTGGTGCCTAAAGTCTCCTTGGCCGATCGCTATATTATTATATGCGTTTCCGAGATCAATTTATGCTAATACTGTGACGTTATGCTATACCTACATAGATAATGTCTTATATCTAGGTCTCGCTTACAATATTATTCAGCAAATTAAGTCTGTAATTATAAGGGGTTGATGTGATGACGCGACAAATATAGAGTTAGACATTCTACGATGCTCGCATAACTTGGGTATAGTGTACGTTCTCGGCAAGGAGACGATGAAGATTGATCAGTCAAACATTTGAGTCTCATCTCCTTAGACCTATATCCAAATGTGGCTTCTTTGGATTTTTCTTTGGATCCGAGAAAACTCCCGTACCAAGCTTGCTGATCTTGACATCGACGCCGACAGAGTGGTCGAGGTGGGGTTTGTTAAAGAGCTCTGGGAGTATACCGGTAGAGAAAGTTCACTTTCGTTGCCTACCAGATCACTTGCAAGAGTTGATTGTGGTATTGAACCTCTATCCCCTTTTATTTGTTGTGTTGTCTGCATATTCATGCCTTTGGTAGCTGTCAAGTAGGCATATCACTAGTGTACATAGGGCAATATGTGCCAGGAGTCGAGATTCGAATCGTGCCAAGACAGCCAGATAGAGAATCAAGTTGGTCTCGAGTGCAAGCGGAATCGTTATTTTGCTATGCCTTACTAACCCGAGGCCTTTCCGAAATTTTTGAGATCATCCAAAGATACAAGTCCCAGCATGGCCTCATACCTAGTTTCAGGAAACACATGTACATATTTTCCCTCGAGATGAGAGTGACATGTGTAATAGCCGGCAAATTTAACTATTACGGCGTAGAGTTAGCGTTCCACTGTCCGCGCGTCGGCGATGCTGGCGGGGAGAAATAACTTTGTCTACATCGACCGGGCAAGGTGTTCGTTGACGATACCAGCAGTAAGTACCATTAGTAATAACAGACAATCATTCCATTCTGTCTTGCTCAAAACCTTAGTCTGCGAAACGTCCCGGATTGTTGTTCACGCTGAACACTAAAAAGATTGGCTGCTCCTCGCCGTAAGATCTTGTCAATTCCAAAATTCCACTCGTAGCACTGATCTTAGAACCTCTAAACTCCATAACTGCCTCACTTAAATCATTTACTTGGCAACGTTGAAACAGAAATTTGAATTTGATTGACGGACAAATCTGCTCCCTACTTTTCCAAGACCTTATCCCACTCTCCCACCCTAATTCTGTCATCAGATCCTCTCTCTTCCATTTTTCTATTTCAAAAACACCACCCATCATCTCGGAGCCGCCGCCCTCTGCTCTGGAATTTCTGTAGCTGTTGGCATCGGAGTTTGATATCGGCGAAAAGGGCGTGGCTGGATCGCTGTACCTGGCCCGCCGGATTGGATAGTTGAGACGGTAGTAAAGGCAGGGAGATCCCCGGAAGCCTATCGATTGCGTTAGGCTGTATCGAGAAATGGACACGAGTGTTAACTTAACTATTGGTCTGGTACGTCGCTGTGTCCAGAATTCAGTGATGGATAGGACCCGACGAGGCCGGGCGGGCATCTTAGGGGCCATCAAAAGGCCGACAATAGTACTGACTCGGCTAGGAGAAATTAGATGCTTTTTAAAATCATCAGTTTTGAGGCAGACTTACCACATTGGGCATGTGACGGAGCGCTCAAGTAGCCACGGATCGATACACTCGGGATGGAAGCGGTGACCACAAGGCAGCGAACGGATACCAATATCTTCCAAGAAGTCCTCTGTGCAAATGGAACATTCCTCACATCTCTCAGCTGTCGTAATGTGGATGTTCGTGCCTTTCTGCCAAGCCTCCTCATGATTGCGTTGAAGCGACGTCCGATATTTAGTGATAGGCATAAGCTCGAGCGCCTCCGGAGTGAGACAAAAAGTCGTTCTGCGAGGCGCACGTGTCGCACGTGTGTGAAAGTGTCGCCTGATGAGGGCTATCTTGCTATACAAGAAAGGCATGAGCATCATAACCACAGCCGCAAGGATGCTTAGGATGATTGCAATCGAGGGAGGCTTATGGGGAGCGTAGCGTGACTCTTCAGCACCTGACCTCACGAAAATGTCTGGAGGCAAGAACATGCTTAGATAAGGGAGAAAAGAAGAGGCATAAGCACGCCCAGCCAGGCACAATGAAACGAAATATACACAAGCTAGTCTTTGGAGATATGAGAGTAGAAAAAATTGTAGTGTGTTGCGGTGAGATAAAATATTCTGGGCTGAGGGATTTCCGGCGCTAATCTCATTGTTTGATTGGAACTGGATACCGGGTCAATTATTATGCCATGTACGGATCGGAATTTATTGAACCGGAGTGGTCGTATTTATCCGCAAGGTATGTTAAATCAATGAACCTTAGGAGGGGATGATGAAGGTCATATCATATAATATAATGAATGTTAAATAGGAATAACTTAGCTATAAGAACTAACCTTTTACCCGCCAGTGTGCCGGTAAAAGCAATACCGCCAATCCTTCCACTGCTGATACAGCATTATCTAACATGGTCTCAAGTCCATCCCCAGCACTGAGATCGAATATTCTTGCTTCTCGCAGTCACAGCCGGGGCATAGGCTCCAGTGTCCAAGTTACTCGTGGGCGAGGTGCTTATAGACATCGTCGAGAAAATAGGGGTGGGGGCAACATTCGTCAAGACAGTAGCTACAGCTCTGGCGCTTCTACTCATGGCTTCAGTCCGGCTATCAAAACAATATCCGTGTCTTCGGTAGTGCAAGTAATATCTCTGGATTTAGTGTCAGCATTACTATTGCTTGCTACAGTAATTAGACCTCTACCGCTGGCAGCTTTACCGGCAATAATACAAACAATTAAAGCGGCAGTACTAACAGCGATATCAGAGGACCTCATTTATTGATGCCTAATACTAAAGAGGCAAATGGGAAGATCTCTACCCTTCAAGCCAGTCTAGGCCGATCGCTCGACGGGGAAAGTGCGTCCTGTGAAGGCATGGCTGGGGTGCAACAGTCCAGCGAAACCATCACTAAGATGCAACAATCCGGTGAAGTCAACGCCCAAGTTCAATCTGTCGATCAGGGACAAGATACCATACGGGACTTGTATAATATGAGTCCATCTTCAGCTTGCCAGACGACGTTAGATACATAGTTAGGAATCAACAAAGGCAAACAGTAATACGCCTATTGAGGCGTTGATAGACTCAATGGGGCACTAGAATGGATGGTGTGACTAGGGAGGTGCTGTCTACTAATGCAGTGAATTGCGGCTACTGGTTGCACTGACAGGCAGCCGTCTTGAATCGCTCACTCTTAGTCTAGTATAGACCCAATACATCTATATCTTTTTCTTTCTTTACCTCTTTCTCTCTTTCTCGCTTCATGCTGTTCTTCTCTAATCCTCCACCTAGGTCATCTCGATTTCAAACCACATATCGACCTCATCATGAAGCATCCACCACAATTGTTCCCAAGCAAGATGTCACAAGATGTCAGGGATCATTACGACATATATGACTGACTGGTACGAAGGTCACATCGCCTTCAAGGTACTCGCGCTGTATCCACAGAGAGATTGCAAAAGAACTACGGGCCTTGACTTCCTCGTCGTGGTGATCCGAAGACTCTACAGTATATCATGTTCGCACCTCAAGGCCTGAAGAATGCCCAGTGGGTGAGATGTGCTGAAGTGGAAAATACTATTCTCAAATGCGCCTAGCATCGCCTAGGCCACAGTGATGGACAACAATCCGCCGCCAAGGAGGTTCAACTTAAACTCATCAAGGAACTTGGCGGTAATCCGGGATAGAGGCAGGTCAGGGACTACATACCGTTCAATGAGCTCTACACCTCTTCACTCATAAACAAGACCTTCAGGCCACAAGAGGATCTCTACCTATGTTAACCGGTCTGTAGCTTCAGAATCTCAGACTGTTTAAAGCAGTCGCCAAAGAAAAAAGCAACCAAAAGCCTCATACTAATAGATCGGATTGCACACCCAAATATTAGCCTCCATGAGGCCGTAAATTCGAAGTTCGACACCGTCACCCATCCCGAATTGGGGAAGCTGATCTGTCGGCCGAGTCAGCCTTTAGCTGTACGTGCGCTTCTCCGAACTAACGGAGATGATGATACCCGAGACAACCGCCCTCATTTCCAGCACCTTCAACGTTTCGACCTGCCACAGAAGGGCCTTATCCAGGTTCGGACAGGGTGGGCTGTTGAGGACGCACCGGCAATCGGCTACAGCATCTCAGCTGTATTGAAGATGAAAGAACCGGACATCACTGTGGAAGAGAGAGTCAACTCTGGGCAAAAACTTGACTCTGCCCCCACGAGTGCCGATCGAACTAAGAGAGGTTTGGTCCCGACGTACGCTCCTAATCTAAACAAGATTCTTCCGTCGGTTGAAGATAAGTACTTGACGTCGACAATGTGGTCCGTGGAAGATAGGCGGGGTTACCTGATGGCGTATATGCTCTTCTATACTCCATATAAGCCGAAACCAACGGTGGCTTCTGAGGGAGTTTCTGAAGTAAGGAAACCCCCAAACTTCGATATGGCTGCACGCAACGCGATTGAAAGGATGATGGGTCCGGCTATGTAAAGACTCAACAGGGCCCATAGGAGGGTTCTCTGGGCCAAGAAACGAGGCTCGAAGGCGTGCAGAGGCTCAGTCTTCTCGAGAAGAGCCATTCAAGGCTGAAATGGCAATCAGAACAAAAGGCGACGTCGCCACTGATGGGCCGCAAGAATAACACTCTGGTTCTACGTAACTAGAGCTAGAAGTCCACCATGGCCCTTCGATTTCATCTTTCGAGCTTGCCTTTAGTTGCACACACCGATCCAGGATGAGATATTGGAGTCGCCTACCAAAAATGCATTCTATATACGGTGCCACAGTGCACCGCGATGTTTGCCCCTTCGTCTCAACGGGAGAAGCTCAAGGACCCGAAATTGGTCATTGTTATAGTTTAAGGAATGTTTTGCCTTGCATAGGAAGAATAGACTGCGATAATGAAGTACAAAACCTGGTAATCAACTTGTGCTCTCTTGTGCTTGATGGTCAGGTAGTCCGATGAGCTGGGAGTGATGACCATATAACCTGATAAGAATGTACGCAGTAGGGACTACTATAGTTATGAATTAATTCACGAAAGCTTTTATTTATACTTGATATGTTTCTGGGTGTTCTGTGAGATCTGAATGCAGGCAGGTGTTGTTCCCTTTATGCTCACCATATCTTTGCCAAGCCATGTCGACTCTGTCTTTTAGCGATGTCGCAAAAATTAGAAAATGAAGATGAGTAAATTCATAAAGATCTCTCCATTGATTCAGTTACGCTCCAGCGAAACCAATTTGTCCGACTCGATCTGAGCCTCAAAAAATGACGTACAGGATGTCTTCGGCAGTTGAGCATCCGACGGCATTCAATTCTTCCGTCTCTTATCGGACGAATTAACTTTCCGCCTCTTTCGGTTTCGGCTGCACTATCACATCAGAAACGAAACTCCAACGGGCGTGAGACGGGGCTATGCATCCGAAACGTAATTGAAGCATGTGATGACACAAACGAGTTTGAGACGTGAAACGGGGATTTGGTATATAAACAGACAACAAGTTCCGTTGAAACGAAATTTTTAACTAATTACTATAGCAGAGATGGCACCCATTCCAAAGACTCAGAGAACTATTCACGATGATTCTACTTCAATTGGTAGACGTTTTGTTGATCTCGCCAAAGTATGTATTTCTCCTCATCAAGCAACCAACCACTAACAAATGCAGTTCTTATCATCATTGAAAGGCGACTTGGATCTCGCAAACGTCACAGCTCCTCCATTCTTCCTCGCTCCATCTTCAGTCGTCGAAAACCCAGGAAGCTGGGCTCAAAGACCATGTCTCTTCACAGCCCCGACCAAAGAGCTTGATCCAGCAAAGCGCAGTTTGTCGGTCCTACAATTGTTCCTCGCAGGCCTTCGAAGCCAACTCTATGTCGCTGGTGCACCCAACGTCAGCATCAAGAAGCCTCTCAACGCCTTTCTAGGCGAATTGTTCCTTGCGTCATGGAGTGAAAAAGACAGCAATACGAGATTAGTCGTCGAGCAGGTCAGCCATCATCCACCAATCACTGCGATGCATATCGCCAGCGAAGAACATGGAATTCGAGCAGACGGATACGGACGAGTGGAGATGACATTTAATGGCAACATCAATATTCGACAGATGGGTCATGCGGTGATACATCTTGACAGATTTGATGAAGATTATCTAGTACCACTTACGGATGTCACTGTACGTGGGTTCATGTCAGCTTGTCTCTATCCAGAAATTATCGGCACATATACCATCAACTCAAGCTCGGGGTATGTCTCAGAGATTGATTTCTCCGGTACAGGGTTTTTCAGAGGCAAGAGAAACTACTTTGAAGCCAGAGTATATCACAAAGATCAACCAAAGAAGATCTGCTACAAGTTGTCGGGAGTATGGAGCGAAGGCTGGAAGATAATCGATGGCAATGGCAAGCTGGTAGAAACACATACCGTGGAACCAGAGACATCAACAATGAACATCAGACCTATAGACGAACAAGACCCACGAGAATCGAGGAGAGCATGGGGAGATGTTATTTCAGGGCTTCAGCAAGGCAACTATAGAGATGCATCTACAGCAAAGCACATAGTTGAAGAGGCACAACGACAAAAAAGGAAAGAAGAGAAGATGTCAGGAAAGACATGGCAGCCTGCTTTATTTAGGAACCTTCCAGGAGATGAGCATGAGGTTTTCCATCGGCTGGCACAAGGGACAAAGTGGCAGCTGTATGATGAAGAGACAAGAGGAGTTTGGAGGATTGATGAAGAAAGTTTACATCAGATGAAGTAGAGGTCATGTTTCCAGCATATAATAATAGATACCCGTTCATAATGATTAGAGCGAATAAGTTGCAATTTACCAGTCTGCGATAGCTTAAGCTAACACGCTTAAATCTGACAGTAAAAGTTCCATTCTTGGGCGTAACATCGTTAGGGCTGACTGGTGGGTAACGTTGAACAATTGAAGCAGGTACAACGCCGGACAAGGATCCACTCGTATTCGCAATTAGCCCCTGGCGCTTCAACCACCCCAACAAAAACCGCAGAGCTTCCTTTCTCACTTCAATCCAACCATCACCATGTTTACTCGAGTTTTGTTCATCGGGACAGTGCTTGTTGCACTTCTCGCATTGTTCTTCCCACAACAAAAAGAGGAACCGCGTCCACCCTACGTCAAAGGAAAAAATGGCACAGCTTTGTTTTTGGTGAATCAAGAACACGGTGTATCAAACGTTCTCGTTGCAACAGCCTCGGGATTACTGGAGAAATACCCCGATATCGAAGTACACTTTGCCTCGTTCCCTAAACTCAAGAACAAACTCCAAAGAGTCTCGGAATTCGCTCAACGGAAAACACCTACAGCTCGAGATATCATTTTTCACCAACTTCAAAGCCCTTCATATGCGGATGTAATCATCAACACGGGGAGGAGTCTTGACGATATTCCACATCCTCCTGGCCCAGCTGGAATCTCGCATTTGTGCAGGGATATGCAACTATGGATATCTCCCTGGTCTGCCGAGGAGCACTTCTCCATTTACGAGGAGGTAAACTCCTTGATCGATGAGATTGACCCTGCTGTGGTTGTTATCGACACTCTATTCCGACCAGGACTTGATGCGACGAGAGACAAGAATCGTCAGCATATTTTCATTACACCAAACCAGGCGATTGACAACTTTCTTGGAGAGCAACCGTATGGAAGCATGTTTTGGAAGTATCCATCGTGAGTTGGCCTACGGACATGTCAGAACAATGCTAACAAATATAGGATGAGCTCAGGTTTTTCGTTTCCAGTGCCTTGGAAGAAGATCCCTGAGAACATTTATCTCAACGTCCGCTTCATTTACAGTGTTCTGAGAATGCCAGATGTGGCTGCTAAACGAAAAGCACTTCGCGAGAGAGGGCTCAAAGATCCAATCAACTTTTTCGGCATGTACCGTGATGATGTGCCGTGGGTTACTGTCACAGCTGAGGGAGCTTCGATCCCTGTGGATTATCTCCCATCCAATGTTACTCTTACCAACCCGATTGTCCTTTCTGTAGCTCCGGCAGTCGAGCAAGATCCTGAGTTGGTCGATTGGTTGAAGAAGAAACCGACGGCGTTGATCAACCTTGGCAGCACAGTCAAAGTAAGTATTCTGACTGATATTTGATCAATGCTAACAAATTAGTACTCCGAAAGTCAAGCATCAATCATGACACAGGCTATTGCCCAGGTCCTTGACAAGGTCGACGACATTCAATTCCTATGGAAGTTCAACAAGGTTACCGACTACTCGGATGATGTCTTTTTACCAGTCAAACAACATCTCGAGAGTGGTCGTCTCAAGTTGGAAAAGTGGCTTACTGTCGATCCCACCTCATTGCTCGAGTCAGGACTTATGGTCGCCTCTATTCATCACGGAGGAGCCAATTGCTATAATGAAGCAGTCTAGTAAGTGCGTCATCTACTACTCAAACAAAACTAACCATTGCAGTGCCGGAGTTCCTCACGTCATTCTCCCATTGTGGGCAGATCTCTACAGCTACGCGGCACTTGTCGAAACCATAGGCATCGGAGTTTGGGCGTGTCCTACAACAAGTCCAAAGTGGACAGTCGAGGGACTGACTCGGGCCTTTTTGAATGTTCTTGATGGAGGAGAGGCGAGTATTGCTATGCGTAAAAAGGCTAAAGAATTGGGAAACAAGATGCAGGCAGGAGAAAAGGGTCGTGACGTTGCAGCCAGAAAGGTAGCCGAGTTGGCATATTCTGGTAAGCTTTAACTATTGGTTCAACAAGTTGGCGGATAAATCATTGGATCAGTTTCTCGGATGTCCCATGATCCGAGGTCCCTGAATCAATACCCACGGGACAATTATTGATCTACATCGACTTTATAAGATATCGTATCTTGGCTTTAGTAAAACTATCAAGTCATGCCTTGAGTTTAAACTTGACTATCTCCATGCCTCAATTTGTCAAGACTCATGCCTTCTAGTAAAACACCCAAGCTCTTGGCAGTAGTCACATCCCGTCAGATGACTACTACTTCTGGATCCGAGACTATCGTGGAGTAACTCCGTCTGTCTGCAGATCAATCCTAGTTCAGTTGAAACAGCGGTGACCGTGGGTCTGTGTTGTATCCCCATCTCAAATTAAGCTTACATCGGGTTTGACGGACCTCCGCATTGGAACAATTCTCCGAATTCGGGGTAAACGAAACATCTCTAATTAACATATCTGTCATCTTGATACTTTTATCTATGTATGTTATCTGCATTGACATTTGGCTGAAACTCTTGGCTAATATGTGCAGTCTCACTATGTTACTCAAGCGCTCTCTGTATCACAGTAATCAAGATCGAACATAGCCTTCTACACGTCAGCATAACCGAATAGACTAACCTCCGCAGTGGATCAAAGATGAAAGATTAAATCTCGGAAGTTTTTCTATCCAGATAAATGACGTGCGATGAGATCTTCAATCACATTCGCATCGATAAGCCTCATCTCACATTCATAGCTAATTCAAGATAAGCTTAATCATTATCATCATAAATGTCTCAGACGCGTCAATGAGTCAAGACGTTGAATCAACATAGCCACATAGATCGACAGTACTGACTCGTCACTGGAACGGCGCTATAAGACAAACGACGATCCTGATAAGAACAAAGTGACGACATGAGACCGTACAGATCTCACCTGCCTAGTAGCCGTTGGTGACACAATTGATAAGGTTAAAGGTTAATTGAAAACTGCAGTTAGCCTGTGATGCCTGCATTCGTTTCGCTCGGACTCCGTGATTACGTGGCGACGTTGTACGTTTTGCACAACGCTTGGCGATAATAGATGAGGAAATGTCTATAAATTAAATACGTGAAGCTGAATGCAGACTCAGAGTCGTACTGTACGTAGATCATGGAGACAAATCCACCACTCATAAAATGTCGTTTGCAGGCTTAGATGTCGCAGCTGAGGATATGTATGGATAATCTAGATCCGTGGCGGTCAAGTGCCGTTGATCCACACCTTTGCGGGCGGGAAAGGCTGTTCTTGGCCACGGATCGGCATTGTTAGAGTATCGAAAAAAGGTTAGCCAGAATAGAAGAGGAGAAAGAAAATGTTGAGTAGAGAACAAGGGACACAATTGACCAAGAAAGACAAAACGTGTCACAGCAGTGGCTTCTCGTCATACTTTGGCTGCCTCTTCATTCTTTGTCTAAGCACATGCCCTCAAGAAACGTTCCAAATGAAAAAAGAAAAATAGTTTAATTACTGGGCTTAACCGAGTCGTTGGGTTCTTATCGGGCAGTCATAATGTCTGGGGTCCCTGGAAACACACCCCAGAGACAAGAGTGGTTCCCTCGGAAGAGAGATTAGAGGTTAGTCTGAGGCTCCGAAGGGGGGGAACAAGCCAAGTGCCCCGGCTTGGCACGGTAGCTTCACAGCCTCAATGACCCATATTATACGGCTCTTGAGTCTTGACCATGGTTGGTGGATGCGTACTGTAACCTTGGCAGTCAAAAGCCATAGCTTTACAGTAGTCTTCACTCTATTTCATGTCACCGTCGCAAACTAAGCTGAAGCAAGGAGTATCCTTATCCTTGTCAAGACAAAGATAGCTGCCCGATCTGGGGTGTAACATAACCTCAGATCTCACTTGAAGCTGAGACTTGATCCAATCATACTATCTCTTCTCCCTCGTGGTTAAAGCCCAAGTCTAAACCCAACGCCCCTTTTCATATCAGTGCAGGCCAAGACGGGACATTTGAGTCTACAGTGACAAGCAGACACTTTAGGTCAGATCCACTCACGTTCAAGGGTGATCGCCGCTCTTGGGCGTTCTTGGCAGGCAACACCAAGATGTGTAATTGCGCGTCTCTGCAAACCAAGGCATGCTCAGACTCAATAGTAAGCGGGTCCTGTGTTCCATATCACAGCGGTTCAAATGATTCACTTTGAATCGGGACCCCAAAAACTCCCGGGTATAAGGACCCCAGGGTTTTCCTGTGTTCTAGATCTTTTGTTCTTCTTCATCAGCACCAAACTTCATCATGACTTCCCTATTTACTCGACAAGACCCTCAGCCTGAGCTTTGTGTCCAGTATGCCGCCTTTGCTTCTCATATGGTACGATGGCAGTTCAAGATCATCTACTGGACCATGTTTGTGTCCAACTTGCTAGTTCTGTTTATTGCTTCGTGGACGTATATTCGGTATGTTGTCTCTTTGATTCTTGTAACTTGTCTAACGATAACAGAGCTCAATCAGCTGCGGATAAACTCCCCAATAACCCTGCTGCTCGAAAGAAACGCATACGGCAATCTGTTTATATGTGTCTTGGATGTGTCTCTGTTTCAACCGTCATTGTCGTCATGGAGGCGTATTCCATCCTGGCACTCCAATTTTGTGATGGAGAGGATCTTATTTCTCTGTACTGGTCTACATGGACTATGATCCAGGTTGGATCTTTGATTGCCATGATTGGAATCATCCTTGCTTTGGCTCACACCCTTCGAGGACGACAGCATCCGTAAGTTTCGTGTCCCTGTATGATAATTGCGCTAACAAATTAGACCTTGGGCTCTTGCTCTCGGTACACCAGTTCTCGTCATCGCTGGTTTCCTTCATCTCTTTCACGACTGCACCAAAAAGCGAATCAAGAATCGTCAACGTCGTAAGAGTGACTTTGACGACATTATGGGTCCTCCTATGAGTCAAGCGTAAGATACCTGTCAGTGTAACTTAACCAAGCTAACACAAACAGGAACACAATCTCGGTCAATCCTGATGAAGAATCAGATGAAGATGACTACAAAGCTCAAGTTATCGGTCTTACATTTGAAGGGGGCCCTATTATTCGCTTCATAGATGCCGTACCCGAGACTCTCCCCGAGCATGCCAAATTATTGGGTTACTGCCCTCAAAGCAAGCCTATTGTCATGTGCAAGCGAGAAGCCATTCCGTTTCTTATGGATACTCCAGCTCAAGTCCCCCCTTCTGCTTCTCCTTATCGCAAGGGTAGTAGATAATTCGGACACACCGCAAGCTCATGTTTGAGCCGCACGGAAGTCACATAACACAAGTCATTGAGAAACACTAGCAGGTGTTGTCTCAGCAGGTGCCATGCTAGCAGGCATGCGGTAGGGTGTAGCATGAGATAAGATGTCGTTTGCAGGGGTGTATAAGACGCCAAGAGCAGGGAGTTATGCGCTTTGACGCATAACTCACAAGCATTTGAGTTTTTGTCTGACTATTTTTTTGTACTTGCTTTTTGTTTTAGGAGTTTGGTATACGGACTGGGAAAAGCCTTTAGGACAGTGGCATGGTATGCGACTTGGACGGCGCGTTGGAATTGGACGGTCGGAAAAGTGGTTTGGTCATGATACTGGATAAGATACCCTGGGGGCAATTGCCATGATTTAATAGAAATGATGATTTGTGCTATTAAAGTGTTTAGTATGATGTTGAGATGCAGTATGAGATTTTTGGTGTTTTGGTGCTCTATCTGGGGCTTCCATTTTTGGTGTAGACTATAGGTGGCTACAGAAGGTTTCTGCCGACTACGGAGCTCTTCAGTGTATCGATAGCGGGGTTTAGTCCCCTCATCGTCATGTTCCCGCCAATCTCTTCAATGGCTTAGTAAATGGCTTTCTAATCAACAAGACGATATTCATTTGCCTCTTGTACTCTGTATTTCATCCAACACTGTCAACACGCATCTACTACACGAAATATCATCTCAAAATGGGCCTCGCCAAGGTCAAGCATGTCGTCCTGGTATGCGACCCTACCCTACATTCACGATACTCACTAACTCTTGACAGGTGCTCTCAGGCAAAGGAGGAGTAGGCAAATCATCAGTTACAACACAATTAGCATTGTCGCTAGCATCTCAAGGTCATTCTGTCGGCATTCTTGATGTCGATTTGACAGGCCCTTCAATCCCACGCATGCTCTCAATCGAAGCATCCAAGGTCACTCAAGTTCCTGGAGGATGGGCGCCAGTTTTGGTCCACGAAGCCGATGAGTCAAAAGGTCTAGGGAGTCTACATGCCATGAGTTTGGGCTTTCTCCTCCCAAAAAGAGGCGACGCTGTTGTTTGGAGAGGTCCAAAAAAGACTGCAATGATCCGACAGTTCCTAAAAGACGTACTCTGGGACGAAACAGATTATCTACTCATCGATACACCACCAGGCACAAGCGACGAGCACATCTCACTCGCTGAGACCCTCCAAAAAGATGCGGCACCAGGACAAGTTGCGGGCGCAGTAGTCGTCACAACACCACAAGCCGTGGCCACAGCCGATGTACGCAAGGAGCTCAACTTTTGCACCAAGACAAACATCCGGGTTTTGGGAGTTGTTGAAAACATGAGCGGTTACGTGTGTCCTCACTGTTCCGAGTGCACCGACATATTTGGGTCCGGGGGAGGCAAGTCAATGGCGGAAGAGTTCAACGTTCCATTTCTGGGGTCTGTGCCGATGGATGCGCAGTTTATTGCATTGTTGGAGGAAGGACACAGGCCGACGTATCCGTCCGGTACGACAATCGGAGGGAAGGACATTTCTGCGAGAGAAACACAAACGGAAGACGGTGAGGACAATTTGGTGGACAAATACCGGGATTGTTCACTATTTCACGTGTTTAAGGATATTACGGACAAGGTGTTGATTAATGTGGCCAGTTAGTTGAATCGAAGCCAAGACAGGTCCACAGACAATGTGCGTGTTGTCAACTTGTCATGTCAGACCGGAGCGATGAACCGATGCCGTGCCGTGTGGATGAGTGACTTGAATTGAATGGCATTGCCTGAATGACATTTGAACGGGAATACCATTACCTTTTGACGGTCAACGGTAAACTCGAAAGTCCCATCAACAAAGTCAAGCCACATGCATCTACATCCACCATGAGACATCAGCAACAAACCCATTGGAGGCAATACTCCTTAAACTTCCATTCCAGTTACAATGACGAAATGCCTGTGGCCAACTTGCAAGGATTCTAGCCCTCGCCCCCACCAAAAAGTCTTTTGCCAACCCAGTCATAGGTAGTATAACGTTAATAGTCTCACCCGAAACAGGCTCAGCGCGGGTGGGATTTTTCGCGACCAGACCAGAAAAAAAATATCATGCATTCACCTCGTTTAGGCCTCAAGAACACCAAAAAATCAGGTTACAACCCGGACCACATGCTTCGTTCCCCGGGGTACTATGTACCATAGCGGGAAGCACAGTACACTGGGAGAACCTTGTACCTGTAGCCTGAACTCACTACTGTAACCATAAAACTACGTAGTCTTATGCTAGAACCGGGCTGTGTTTCCGTGGTTAATTGCACCGTCTGATTGAGACCTTAGCACATTGGATCGGGATCACAGTCCAGACACAGACGTCTTCACAGAAAAAATAGACAGAAAATCTAAACCAACCCACCAACCCAACCCCTCTCATAAAAACGAGACCCAAAATTCTCTCACCGACAGGAGTTGTACTCAAACAAAACAAATAAATCTCGCTGATCTGTTTGCTTTGAGTTCTTTTGTTACCCCAGACTTTTTTCTTCCGTCGCTGCTCGTGGCAAAAAACTTTGAGCATCGTCATCAACGAATTTTCGCGGAAAAGACCTCACGCGACGTCTACTTTTTCGTCCATTGATCAAAAGTTCAATGTCGAATAAACGCATCTAACTCTTATCGTCCAAAAGACATCGACGGTTCCTAATCGACCGTCACTGACTTCTCTCGGTATATTTCCTGGGCTTCTATGCGGCCGACGGATCTTCTGCGCTTCCTCTTCTCGCGACCATCCAAGTAAGTGACTCGAATCTGATTCACTGTATATATCTAACTGTTTAGGCCTCGATAGCACCCCCTACGTAACAAACTCCAACGATCCCCGAAATTTACTTACAATAAACCTCCTGCCACAATTCCGCCACAGGAGTTCTTCCACAACCTTTGCTCTCGTCCTCCTTAACGTCCCGAGAGACGTTAGCTATCCCCATCGATCGATTGCTGCTGGCTCCGCCAGCATCTGAACAAGTCCCCGTACCTGTGGGCCTACTCTCTCAAACAGACGCCGCATAGTCTGTTTGAGCGGCAGCTAGTGCTCCGCGGACTCTGCCATCTGGGCAAAGAAATTTAAAAGCCGCCAAAATGCTGTCCACTTCGGTTCCCAACAACTGCACCTTCTCGCCTGCCTCGGCCACTCCTCACCTGACAATCAACCATGATGTGGCCGCCGACCTCGACTCTACCAACGCATTCGAAGGTCCCGAGAAGCTTCTCGAGGTTTGGTTCGCTCCAAGCCCTTCGACTCTGCCTCCTACCGCCGCCGCCAATGGTTTAAAGGCCGTTCCCGCTGATACCTGGGTTCCCATGCTCGACATGGTCAACTGCAAGGTCTTGTCTGTTCTCGAGTCTGACAACATGGATGCTTACCTTCTCTCCGAGTCGAGCATGTTTGTCTTTCCTCACAAGATCATTCTCAAGACTTGTGGAACTACCACTCTTCTCCTCGGTCTTCAGCGCATGCTTCACATTGCTGCCAAGTACGGCTTTCCCTACCACAATGCCAATTCGGCCGACGATATCCAGGCCGCTGCGACCCCGTACCGCGTCTTTTACAGTCGCAAGAACTTCCTCTTCCCCGAGAAGCAGCAGGGTCCTCACCGTAGCTGGAAGCAGGAGGTCAAGTACCTCGATGACATGTTTGATGGCGGTAGCGCCTACATGGTGGGCAAGATGAACGGCGATCACTGGTACCTGTACCTTACCTCGCCCAACCAGCAGGCCCTTACACCCCCTCGTACTCCCGAGTCCGAGATTGAAGGAGCCAGAATCCCTGTTGGAACCTCGTTTCCTGCCGTCCCTGGTAGCTACCACGACGAGACTTTGGAAATCCTCATGACGGATCTTGATCCGGAAAATGCCAAGCAGTTCTATCTGTCGCACGCGAGTGCGGTCGCCAGCGACAAGATGGCTGCCGAGGCCAAGGATGCCCGCAAGGAAGCCATCGATAGTCTCGGAGGACTCGGCGAGACTGTTGACGAGGTGGACGTTTTTGCCAACGATGATCCTGACAGCAACATGCTTGACTCTGTTGAGGCTCTGACCACTGAGGGTCACGCATTGGGAACCGTTGTTTCGGAGAGTTGCGGCCTCTCCAGCGTCTACCCAACCTCCAAGTACCCCGACGCCCGAGTCGATGCGTACTTGTTCAGTCCCTGCGGCTTTTCTGCCAATGGTGTTGTTCCTCCTCCTTCTTCGGCCGAGGGAGGCAAGGGTGAGCATTACTTTACTGTTCATGTCACCCCAGAGCCACAGTGTTCGTTTGCGTCTTTCGAGACCAACGTCCCTGGCGGACAGAGTGGACGCACCACTACCGAAATCATTGAGCACGTGGTCGACATTTTCAAGCCCGGTCGTTTCAGTGTAACTCTCTTCGAGGCCAAGGGAGCTGCGCAGAACCCATACTGCATGGGTGACGACGAGTCCAACAACTGGGCCGCTAAGCGACTTGTTGATCCTGTTCGAGGATATCGACGAATTGATCGTATCGTTCACGATTTCGAGGACTACGATCTTGTCTTTCGCTTCTATGAACGTGAGGGATGGGCTGGCACTAAGAGTGCTCGTGTTGGAGAGCCTCCTAGCCCCCCTTCCAAGTGAGATTCGAACGTTTCGGAAGGATGATTCGGAAGGATGATTCGGAAGGATGATTCGAATTCGAATATCTGGGTTTTGTGATGGATCTAAATGGATATTAGCCAACTGCGTCTGTCCTTAGCTTAATGTTGCTTGAATTGAATGTTTTTCGCATAACCAAGTCCCGAATGTTATGGCTGTAATCTGAGTGCATATTGATTGTTACTACCGGCCCACTAAGTCCCGAGCTCCGATAACGATGAGCCTCGCACGTGACCACATCCCCATTAAAAAATTCTTGCATCAATCTGAAGCTTCAGCAAAAGCAAGACCGCAATAACAGCAATATTCGTCAAATTGTTCCGTTTCAAACACAACCGCCACAATGCATCTGATGTACACTCTCGACGCTCAAGGCAACCGCCTTTACACTCTCAAGAAGGTTGCTCACGGACAAGTCACCAAGTCCGCCCACCCTGCGCGTTTCTCACCCGACGACAAGTGGTCGCGCCAGCGCGTTACTCTTAAGCGACGATTCCAGCTTCTCTTGACTCAGCAGAGTATGTGAATAATGAAAAAAGTTGGATTTGTATTCGGAGGCTAACAATTTGCAGAGGAGGAATAAATTTGTCGCGGACAGCGACAACTCGACAAATGCGGTCGCAGACAGATCAATCACTCGCGGACACCATGACTACAAACTCGAATCGATTCAAGGCTTTATAGTACTGCGCAGATGATTATAAGCTCGACAAACCGCAGACTCGTGGAAAAGTGCAGACTAGATCGCAGATGCACTCAACTGGATCAGTCACAAATGGCGTTACGGTATTAGGCATGGGCGTTAGACACAGCAGTGTTCAAAATCAAGTCTTTTTTACTCTAGTCTCTAATGCTTCTTCTTGGAGTTTACGTTACGTCCTGCTCCTACGCGAATCTTTCCACCGCCACCAGATCGATGTCCTGTTAGTATGTCGGGCAAATAATCTTGATCCATGATATCCTTCTTTCGCTGCCTTCTCTGTTCGTCCGCCGCCCTTGTAAATTCCTTTTGATCCTCTGCGAAAATGAGATTCGTGCCCCAATTGTTTTGGCCTCCGGCGTTCTTGGCCAGACGTCCGTTGGAGGATCCGTGAACTGGCTTGGGCACGCTGTAGACATTGCCTCGATTGTTCCACTGGAAGTTCTTCTTGAGATGAACCTTGAAGTTTCCGTTTGCGTCGGTCGAGCAACTCGTTCGCATCAACGTGGGTTGACCGCATGAAGGACAGAATTGCTTGTCCATCTCTTTTGTAATCTTGAAGCAGCCGTGGCATCGTAGAACCCAGTTCTTGAGATGTGTGATGCGCGCGAGCGAGGGAGCGACGAGGTTGAGGTTCATTCGTAGAGCGACGTTTTGCATGGCGTAATCGGAGGTGAGGACCGCTGCTTGGAGGGTCTTTTGAACGGGCGCTGAAGGAAGGGCGGCGCCAGCGGATGCTGCTTGATGCTTCTTGAGATTGGAGGGTGTAATCCAACCACCTTCGTCGTCGGATGCTTCGTCTTCAGAGGCTTCTTCAACGGCATCGATGGACTCGTCAACCTTTTCGCCGGAGATTTGGGGTGCTGACTCTTTGGCGGGTTCGAGGGTCTCTGTGACGGACTCTGGGGCAGGTTCCTGAGGGATGACTGTTGTCTCTGCGGGTGTCTCTGTAGGTGTCTCTGTGTCCTTGGTCTCTGTCTTCTCGACTTGAGGCTCTGCGACAGTCTCAGCAGACTCAGCAGACTCAGCAGACTCGGCAGTCTCAGCAGGCTTCTCGGCCTCGACTGCAGGCTCAACAGGGTTCTCAATGGTCAACTTGTCGACACCATCCTCCAAAGTCTCCTCAACATTTTCCTTCTCTTCAGTGGATTTGGGTGGCTTTCCGTTTACACTCTTCTGACCAGGAGTTTTTCTCAATCTCCAGTCCCCTCCATTTCGCTCGCACTCAAGTTCATAGCCAAGGGCCAGAACCTCAATATCGGGTTTGCTGAGGACTGCCAAATCACCAGTTCTGCGCGCAAAGTCTCGAATAACCTTGACGCTGTCGGGTTTGGGCGATCTGAGAGTAATAAAGGGAAGAAGAGTTGTCTCTACTCGCGATCGAGTGGCGGCATCTCGAATTTCGGAAATGATGGCAGGAAGCGTATAAAGTTGTTCTGCTTTGGCGCGGAGGGTATTCGCGGGAGGGTCATTTTTGATAAGAGGGCCTGTGTCGAGGACGAGGCTGTGAATAGGCTTTTGAGGGGGTGCGTCTGAAGCCATGATGATTATTGATCTGTAGAGTGATTGTTTGCGTGGGGTGGTGATAATTTCTGTGGTGTTCATCGCGGGGCAAACTTTTACGATAAGATAAGAGATAAGATTAGAATCACATGCATGTCTGTTTTTGTCTACTGTGATGATGTATTGACTACATATTATTTAGTGTAAAATGATGGATAAATTCCGCTATAATCCTTGTTACTATTCATTTCCGTCATGTCATTATTGCGCCTTTCTCTACTACAAGGGCGATGGCCTCACCTACTTCACAGGGCGTACTCGACAAGACATGGGAGGGCGCTGGTGGATTAATAATGGAGCACCACAGAAACATAGTCTCGGTAGACACTCCGAATAGTTCCAGCTCGCCTAAAAGTTGTGGCTTTTTTTAACCGTCTGGTGACCAAATTTGGAGTCAACAAGAGATTCTAATTAAAATCAGCCGCATCTATGCTTGTCCGTTATCGGATTTGGGTGTCAGCCACGGATGAATATAGCTGAACTCTGACAAATGCATGACGGTGAGAATATAGATCAGAATGTCAGTCATCTCAGCTTTTGACAGCAACTCTAGCATTGTTGTAATGAGATAAACAGTAGAAAACAAGAGAAGAAAAGTAGATGTAACAAATCGACACCATCACTCGATTCTTACGTACAAAACCCCAAAAGCTCCACTGAACAAAACATCTACAAGTGGGTCTTGTGGAGGGATTGAGGATCAAAAGACATAGACCATCAACTTTATCAATCAATTAAAACAGCCATAAGCCAAATTGAAAGCTGATTCCTAGCTCTGAGTAAGATCAGCCGTCTACTAATCTACAAGACTATCGATAAAATATGACGCTTCTGAGCTGATGACATATTTAGACATTCGGACCCGGACCGGATGTCACAATGCGCCCTACAACTTGTACTTGTCAAGCTAGACAACGGTATGGATCTGTCACACTGGGTCAATCACAACAGGGCGTAGGTGAAAAGGTTTCATATGACATGTTTTACTCAAAGGATATAAAGAGTCTGGGCATCTCCTTCTTTTGAGACTGAACAGATCATACCAATTCATTAACCATGGCACTCTCTGCAAAGGCCTACTCGTCTCATGTCGACGTTCAAGTCGCTAAACTACCCGTCACTCCTCCAGAGTATGAACACATTGGTATTCATCGAGATGGAAGTTGTCAACCTTGGGGTGCTGCTTTGGCTACTCTAAAGGGAAAGATGTCCAGGAAAGCTGAAGTACAAATCTCCATCAACAACCACTTCAACTCTAAAGTATACACCACCAACTCTGAGATATCTGGAGTCGTCTATATCACTCCAGCAAGGAACGTTCGCTTTGATCATATTGACATCTCTCTCGACGGGACCAGTGACACGAGAAGGGATGGTCCTGATATGACACATCTCACCAGTCATCGATTTCTCCGTCTCGAAATGCCCATCGACGAATCCGAATATCCTACATCCTGTGTTCTCTCCGCTGGAACAACATATACTTTTCCATTCATTTTCAACGTCCCATCTCATCTTACCTCCAAAGCCTGCACCCACACGACTGCTTCCGAAGATGTATGGGAACGCCACATGTGTCTTCCTCCTACACTTGGAGGTTGGGAAAAAGATGATATGTCTCCAGATATGGCACGAATCAGCTACAGTATCAAAGCATTTGTTCTTACCCGCACCAAGTCCGGTTTCAACATTGCTCTTGGAAACTCTCACCGCATCAACGTTATACCTACATCCTTCGAAGAGCCTCCCATGAACATTACCGAGCGAGACGATTTGTATAAAATTGAAAGGTCGAAAAAGGTGCGAAAGAATATCTTTTCTACTTCGCAGGGTCGCATCTCTGCTGTCGCGGCTCAACCTGCCGCAGTACATCTGAGCAAAGAGGGTTACATGGCGAGCGAGTCTTCTGTTCCTATCAGCTTCACATTTGAGCCTTCATCAGCAGATGTGATTCCTCCTCAGATTACTTCTGCTACAATGAAGATCCAATCACATACTTGGTTCCGTGATCAACCGATGCGGACTTTACCTACTTCGGGCTCACAAGTCCTCAACTTTGGATATCCCTACTCCGTCCCTCTAGCAAAGACAGAGACAAAGATCCAATGGACACAGAATGTGGATATGAAGTCCACCAAGACATCTCCTGTTTTTCATACAGCTACACTCGAAGTTCCGTTCAAATTGCCTACTTCTGACAAGATGTTTGTTCCAACATTCCATTCGTGTATCGTCTCGCGAGCGTATACTATCAAGGTTGTTCTCGAGGGGGATGTCAAGATTGATTTGGTCGTTCCTGTGCAGGTGGTCATGGGAACACCTGATATTTGAGTGACTTGGGTCTTTATTGGCGTTTATTTAGTGACGAGAGACAAAAAGATATCCAGGCGAGCAGAGTTAGATTTATTAATAGTAATTTGTTTTTACCATGTTTCTGGGTGATCTACATGTACAAATGCACATCATTAATATGTAAGGCATGCCAAGCTCCATATTTCCGCTGATGGACTGCATGAGGTTTCTATTCCTTGCAAGCCAAGACGGCTGTTGGTGATCATGCATGGTGAGCGTGTCCGGCAGTATGGTTCAGCCGAGACGCTGCATGGAGTCCATTGACTCCTTTTGATGATTTTTAGCTCTCGTACATCCCATGTAATGAGAGTGATGTTTGATGAACAAAATGCGGTTAGCTGTGAAATGTCTCGACCTCAGCAGGTTGATCGGTCGCGATATCGGAAATGTTCTGAGTGAGAAAATGAAGCATTATGAAACCAACGGGCGTTTTAGCTGATTCTCACATAAGAAATCTTGTTTTTGACTTGTCGCCGCCCTTCTAGAGTTGGAGGGTAATTAAAAATACATGTAAAGGAATATGAAAACAAGTCAGAGGATCACGAGATATACGCGACATGTAAGCTCAAGTATACCACAACTTCAAAAACACAGTTACTCCCAGACCAGTCGTGTGGTGACAGCATCGCAGAATAAGAACTAAACTATCACTCAGAAATTAGACTATAACTCATTCAACCAGCCAAACAGACACATTACTATGCTTATTGTCTCTTGTCACTTCTGTCACATTGTCGTGATCTACCCTACGTCAGCTGATCGGCACAACATCTACTCCGGGTAATCTTGCATAAATTAATGAAAGCCGTTGCCTGCCAAGGTTCAACTGCCGCTTCATGGGTAAAGCTGAAAAAAGTTAAATCCTCAATCCCCCCAAAGCTAACTCAAACTTATCTTTGATCCTTTGCCGGCCCTTCCACAATCTAGACACTTGTCACTATTCTACAAGGAAAACATGCTTATACCGGGGTCGGCCGTTTGCGGGATCTTCCCTTGACTCGCTCTTTTGGATCTACCTGGTCTGTGAGCGACGAGTTTTTCGTAGGTTCCACCTATATTACGAGAGAAAAATTTGAAGCGACCAATCTCGAGACAACGTGAGTAATTGCATCTGTTTTAATGACGGATTGATTTCTACTGTAATCAAGATAGGCCTTATTAGATAGGCGATGCTACATTTACCTGTGCTGATGTGCATTGATCAGTCTATAAAGGCAGGAGACGCCGAATACCGAGTTCACCACAGCCAGACCAGTGTTTCGTTATTTCTGTGGTACCACTGAATAATTCTAGTGTAGGCGACTTTAGTGAAATTTGCAGTAATGATTCAGTGGCTTTCAGTGATCACCAGTCTAGTCTAGTGACCAAGTCTCTGTAAATACAGGGCTAGCTCACTAATCACCCGCCTAGATCAAATGATTAGCCGCGCCTCAACAAACCATCACAAGAGTCTCATTAATCGTACCACTCACACCATCACTGCATAATTTACTCTCTAAGCATTAATATACGCGCTATGGATGGTGCAGAAAACGCTCATGGTCAATGCTTCTTGCTTACAGCACCATTGGGGGCGCTATCAATCCCCTGCAAACCTTTATCATCATCCCTCCCCGCGAACCAATTGAGAGACTCCACCCCTGGCTAGCACCCTTCGAGAACATTTCTTGGGCTTCTTCCGTGCCAAAACAAGGCGCTGTAGTGTATTCGGCCAAGCCGCGTAAGTGTTTTCGGATGCGACTGACGTAGAGACTCGTGCGATACTGTGACGGAGCCGATCAGCCAAGATTTTGGTTGCCGAACCACGTCTTGACATCTACCGGCAGTCTTGTCGCTACCGGAGACGATTCTCCCTCTCCGCATTTTGAAGCAGTTTTCCGTACGTAAAACGTGCAGTCTTCTCCTCAACTTAATCTCTCGCCTCTTTGCGGAGAATCTATGTTGAAACTGGGTCAACTCTGGGGAGACGAAAGTCTGGTCAAGTCAAGTCTCCATCGGGAGTTTCCTTTGACTAATGCAAACATGGCTGCAGCCAAGCAAAAGCTCGGGTGAGGCTCTTTGGCGACCCGCTTTATGTAATCGAAAGACCAGCACCCAAGCTCGAGCCTCATGAGACGGAGATTCGGCACCGCATAGAGCTTCATTTTACGAGAGAGAAATGTTTGTGGGTCGACAAGACTTGAACTGTGACCTGGGGAATGGTATCGGGGTCTGGGGTAGTCTATGGGTCGGTTTGTGAGGATTCAACATGTCACAGAAACGGGAGGAGACCAAGAGGCAAAGACCATCGGGTGGACCGTATCTTCGACCCACTGACTCTTTCTCTGCAACTACAAAGATCGGCCTCATTCTCGGTTTCTTCTCTCTTCTTATCTCTGGTCTTGTTCATCTTTATATCTCTTCCATTCCTCCTTCCCTTCTCCCCTTCTCCCCATCCTCTATACTCATCCTCATACATTCAACACCATGGCAGACCAGATCAACAACGCTGCCTACCAGGCGCCCACAGACAAGAAGGAGCGCGAACCTGTACCAGACATGTTCGACAACAGTGCTGGCGAGATCGCTGTATGCGACATGGAGAAGCAAAAGGCTGCCGAGGGTAATGCTCATTTCCACCGTCTTGGATGGAAGCGATTGACAGTTGTGTTGATCGTTGAGGCTATTGCCCTTGGATGTCTGTCTCTTCCCTCTGCTTTTGCTACTCTTGGCATGGTCGCTGGTGTTATTCTTACTGTCGGTCTCGGGTTCGTTGCCATCTACACTTCTCACGTCGTCGGTCAAGTCAAGCTTGCTTTCCCCGAGGTCTCCCACTATGCCGATGCTGGTAGACTCATGTTTGGCAAGTTCGGATATGAGGTATGTCCTTCGCCTGTCTGTCGCAATCATCTCTAACTTCTTTAGCTCGTCGGTGTCATGTTCTCTCTTCAACTCATCTTCCTCGTCGGATCCCACTGCTTGACAGGAACAATCGCCTTCCTCAACCTTACCGACAATGGCACATGCTCCGTTGTCTTTGGCGTCGTCTCCGCGATTATTCTCCTCCTCGTCGCTATCCCTCCCTCTTTCGCCGAGGTGGCCATCCTCGGTTACATTGACTTCGTCTCTATCATCGTCGCTGTCGCCATCACCATCATCGCCACTGGCATTCAGGCTTCCAACTCTGATGGTGGCATGTCCTCTGTCAACTGGTCTGCTTGGCCCAAGGAGGACCTTAGCTTCACCGATGCCTTTATTGCTATCACCAACATCGTCTTTGCCTACTCCTTTGCTGTCTGCCAGTTCAGCTTCATGGATGAGATGCACACCCCTCGCGACTATGTCAAGTCTATCTGGGCTCTTGGTCTAATTGAGATTGCTATCTACACTCTCACCGGTGCCCTCATCTATGCTTTCGTCGGCCAGGATGTCAAGTCTCCTGCTCTTCTCTCTGCTGGTGACCTCATCTCCAAGATCGCCTTTGGTATTGCCCTTCCCGTCATCTTCATTTCTGGATCCATCAACACCACTGTCGTCGGTCGCTACATCCACGGTCGCATGTTCAAGAACTCCATCATCCGCTACATCAACACCAAGATGGGCTGGATCACTTGGTTGGTCCTTGTCACTGTCATCACTGTGGTTGCTTTCGTTATTGCTGAAGCTATCCCCTTCTTCAACGACCTTCTGTCCATCTCTTCCTCCCTCTTCATCTCTGGCTTCACCTTTTACTTCCCTGCCATCATGTGGTTCATGCTCATCTGCAAGGGACCCTGGTACTCCAAGGAGAACCTTCCTCTTGCCATCCTCAACGGTGTTATCTTTGTGATCGGCATGATTGTCCTTGTCGGCGGAACTTACGCCTCCATTGATGATATTGTAAGTTTGCCTCAATTTTTGTTCAAGACCCACACTAACATACCCAGATCCTCAAGTTTGACCATGGCGATGTCCGAGGTGTCTTTACTTGCGAACCCATTGCTTAAGCGACGATACCTACCAATGAGCATTTCTATTAGCGATTATCTTTAGTGTATATTACAAATTGAACGTTTATGACTCAATCTTTGATCCGCTTTGACCTTGAATCGGACCGCGGAGCTGCCGAATGCGAACATGAATGAAACGTCATGAATATCGGACGACTTTTACAATTTACGTCACTTGATCTTCATTTGGAGAAAATTTGGAGTAATTCTGCGATAGGCTATGATTGGCGCGCAAATTTTTCAGCGATGTCGGCTGAAAGATAAGATAACGGTAGATGATCCTTGTAAACAAGGGTAATGCCGAGGATTATTGAGATTTGACCGAATACAGCAGAAGTACAAAGTATCCATGATGCATTTGCCACAGATTCGGTTGAGGTCATTGCGCGAGAGTCAAGGTATCTGACATCAATTGGTCATCTAAACTGAAACTCATCTAAACTCCTCGATCCTGGCAATACTTGTTCACCTCCTTGGTTAATTGAGCCTTCTTGGTAACAACGTTATCCATAATCTTCTTGACCAGGATATAATCCTCCTGAGACAATGAACCACCTCCATTCCACACTCCTTCCTCCAAGACTGCCCAAAGACCAGACCCTTTGGCAACCTCCTCCATAAGATCCATTACTGCGCCGAGCTGGTTAGGCAACCATGTAATGATCGGGCTTCCTCCTGTAGCTACTGGATGAAGAGTGTGCTTGATGATGTACTCTCGAGTAAACATCCAGTGTCGCCATCTGAAACTGCGGATGTGATCAAGAAGACGAAGGTACAGTACAGTAAGACCCAGGTCGCCAGATTTGGTAAGGAAGTCTCGCACACCAACCTCGACAGCTGTTTCGCGAACGTACTTGAGGAATGCACGGTGAGGCTTGGGTCGGTATTCTCTGAACTCGATGAGAATATCGGTCAAAGGGTTCTTGGGCATGGGGACCTCGCAGATGTGGTCAAGAAGAGGGATGATGGCGTCGTTGGCTCCTGATTCACCTCTGAAGAATTGAGGCTTGTCGTCGTATTGACCTTCATAAACTACACCATCGGGGAACATGGATTGTTTGGTGATGCCGTAGATGAATGTTCGGTAGGTCATGTAATCTTTGGGAAGAGATTGACTCCACATGCCCTCCATGTTGGTCTCAATGATTCGCATAGCATTGAGGATAAGCTCCAAGCTTGCCTTTGCCTCGGCGATCTTGGTAGCGGTATCTGTCTTTTCAGCGGCAGTGAGGAGATCTACGGCTCCTTCGATCAAACCGCCTGTTTGAGCAACCATGTGAATGTGTGTGAGGATGAAGCCTGCTTCCGAGGACTTGGGGTCCAGACCCTTTTCGAAAGCGCGGATCAGTCGGAGGTTGTTGTAGTCGTCATGTCCTTGCTCGGCGTGGACAAGATAGTAGTTGTAGAGGGCGTAAGAGGCAGCGTAGGACATGAAGGCGGGGATATCAAGACTAGAGAGTCAGTAAAGGTTAAAGTGAGTGAAGAGGGAACATACATCTCGGCACACTTGACAAGAGGTCCAGCGATACACTTGGGAAGAGTTTGTCGTCCGAGTCCGTATCCACCATCATCACTTTTGCTGTAGTGCTCCCAGCATGGCTCGAGAAGATAAGATGAAGCGATGAAGCTGTAATCGCGGAAAGCAGCAGTTATGGCAGCCATATCTCGCTTGTCAGTACCAGGCACGACGAGGTTATCAATCTCAGAGGTCAAGTCTGGAAGACCTCCATTGTCGATAACCGGACCAAGGCCAAACGTAGCGAGCAGACCTGGTGTGCCGTCTTGTTTTTGGATAGGGATATCATCGAGAAGATTCGACACTGGATCGAATTGAGAAGGGAGTTTGGTAAGAGGAAGAGAGAAAGGCAGGTATCCTGTACGAGTGGTAATGGTGAAAGGATCCTCACCCTCTGGAAGTTCAGAAGGATCCTTTCGAAGGTAGGGGAAGAGTGTGTTTGCAGCTGCCATTTTTGTATTTACTCAATGATGGTGAGTCGAGTTGAACGGAAGGGAATGAGTGACAGATTCCACTTCTATATACATTGAGGCCGGAATTAGTATCATGGCCGGAAGAGGTTCCGGCCTTTGCGCCCTTGTTGAACAAAGAAAGAGTTCGAGATAGCCGATGATACCCTGGTCCAGTGTTGGAAGGAGGATTGATAATGGAAATGGTCTCGTGGTTGGGGATTGTTAGACTAACGGCATGGTCGGTATTGGGGCCGTGTTTAAGAAATGGATCTATTACCCCGCGATTGAGGGGTTGTTATCTAGATATTGTACTGTTGTCAGGGTCTTTGATGAAGTTGGTGTAGAATCGAGACATTAAACTCTGCTGTCTCTCAACAGCTCGTCCTTCTGCAATCACTCTGACTTCATCTTCAACATTCTACTCAATATTGATTCAATCAATAGACCCGAATAAATCACGAGCCAATACTACTAAAAGCTCATCTGATCAACAAAGCTTCTCGGCATGGGTGGCGGTGTGGGGAAACCGCCTTGTCGTGACAAGACAATAAACTACGCCTTAGCGTAACAAGGTAAGCTAACGTCGCCTTAATTTGACAAGCTGGGGTAAACGAGTAATTGATGACATTGGGCGGTCTATACAGTGTAGACAAGATAGTCTGCGCCTTACTTTGACAATAGATTGTAAGGATGTTTTAGAGACGAATGATTGGTCAATTGATGAATGTTATCTTAAAAGGGTACCACGTGATAGGAGTTTGATACCAATTGCCGATACGAAGAGGGTTCGTTTGTTGGGTATATTTGCGGAGGTAGAATTGACTAGAGTTTAAGCTTTGTCTATCTGGTAGTATTGACTAATGAAAACGTTGTAGAACGATAGGAACTCTAGCACAGTACCTGATTGAGACTAATAGTAAACAAGAATAGATTCAACTCGAAATGACTGAAAAGCTTAATGAGAAACATCCCACACTGCTGGAGGTTGTCTTCTACTCGACGCCCCTTCGAGGTGTCTCATCAAACAACTTTCGTAGTCTCTCATCCAACCATTTAACATCTTCCATATTCCCTGGTGGTCCTCCAGCCCAATGGCCCCAAATAGAAGGGTAAACATCAAGCGCAGCATTATCTCCCATGCATTTGACTTCGTACTCGGAATCCTCAGGTCTATAGTCATCAGTATCTGCAACTCTCAACGTTTGAAGTACTCACGGAAAGTAAAGATCGGTCTTGCTTGGTAGAACCAACATTCTCGCTGTGATAGCACCCATAGCCTTCTCAAAGTCACCATTATACGGTTCTTGCTTGCTTACATCCCCACTCTGCCAAGTTTGGAGCATAGTCAGTAAATTTTCTGGCTCTTTGCTGAGAGCCCACTTCTCCCAGAACTCTTGCATGAAAGTCTCAAGATCAGGAGCGTTGTAGAATTTTTTGAAGAGTTCTTCTCGGTAGAATGCTTGAGAGAAACCCCAGCCTGCATAACCTCGACCAAAGGCTTTGAGACCAACTTCTTTCTCTTTGTCCGTCCAGCTGCTGTCACTTTTGCTGGTACCTATTCGTCCTTGCATGCTCCCGGCTGAACTGTGTCCCTTGGCGGCTAAGAGTGCTGATTTGACACCCTCGAGAAAGACTTGGTTGTGAAGAGATGTTCGTGCAGAACCACAGAAGGGAACGCAGATATCCATGAAATCAGGGTATTGAGTGGCCCATTGAAAGGTTTGAGCGGCGCCCATTGACCATCCTAGTACAGCACGGAGATGCTTGACACCAAGATGGATCATGAGCTCATGCTGGGCTCTGACATTATCGTAGAAAGAGACATCGGGAAACGGACTGAGAGATGTGTTTGATGGACTTGAAGATTGACCATTCCCGAAAAGAGCCGTTATAATAATAAAGTATTTCTTTGGATTAAGAGTTTTGTCTTCACCGATGAGCCATTCATTGTCGGAGATGGCTCCTGAGAACCATGAAGGGTAGAGGACTGTGGATGTCGATGGATCACCGAATGTTTTGTAAGAAATCCAAGCATTAGGCAATACAACACCACACTGTAAACGGAAGTCGCCTAGAGAATAGTTCTGGATTTCAGACATGTTGATTCGGTGTCAATGAGATGTGTAATGACAAATGGTGATGGCTGTTGATGGCTTCAGTGCGTCATGACAACCTCATATGTAAATCGACACAACTATACAGTATCTTCCCCTCAAAATCACTGTAAAGGTCACAAGCTTCGCCCTTGCTCGACAATGCAACCACCTTCTCTATCAGGAAAGACAGTCACACGAGGAGGTGCATCTCCGGGAGCCTAGCTTATCAGTCTTATCTCGTGCGGAGATGCGGAGGCGGGCGGCATGATAACATCAACTCTTATCTATCATTCGAAACATATAAAGACATCGAATCAATCTAATCGAATTATAGTCTCGTCAATCAAAATGTCTCGCAAGATCCGAACCGCTCAATCTGTTTCCTTTGACGTCCCTGCCTCTGAGCAGCCCTATTTACACAACAGATGGCACCCAGAAGGTATGAGCAACCCCTCAATAGACGAATTCTTCTAACAAAGCAGTCCCGAGTATTGCAACTGTTGAACCTGGTGAAACAGTCAAGATAGAATGTCTTGATTGGACAGGTGGTCAGATCGGAAATAATGACAGCGCCGATGATGTTCGTGATGTTGACCTCACCAAGATCCACTATCTCACTGGACCTTTTGAGATAAAAGGCAGTGAACCCGGTGATCTACTCGTTGTCAATATTACAGATGTTCAACCATTTGACCACTCACCTTGGGGTTTCACAGGAATCTTTGCAAAGAAGAACGGTGGAGGCTTCCTTGATGAGCATTATCCTGATGCAGCAAAAGCGATTTGGGACTTCGACGGCGTGTATTGCTCCAGTCGTCATATCCCAGGTGTTCGATTCCCTGGCTTGATTCATCCTGGTATTCTCGGATGTGCACCATCTGCTGAGATATTGGCGGAATGGAATCGTCGAGAGGCAGATCTTGTAACTTCAATGGCTGATTCGCACCCTGATAAAGTGGTAGCTCAACCCCCAAACGAGGTTAATGCTCATGGTGGACAAGCCAAGGGTGATGTTATGGCGAGAATCGCAAAGGAGGGAGCAAGAACTATTCCTGGACGACCTGAACACGGAGGAAACTGTGATATTAACAATATTTCACGAGGTTCAAAGACATATCTTCCTGTTCATGTCGCAGGAGCCAAATTCTCAGTTGGAGACCTTCACTTTAGTCAAGGTGATGGAGAGATCAGCTTCTGTGGTGCTATCGAAATGGTATGTTCCCTGAAACCATTCTTACTCTTGCTAACATCTTAGGCCGGCATCATCACCATCAAATTTGATCTTATCAAAGGAGGCGTCAAGTCGCGAGGTCTCAAGAGTCCAGTCTATCGACCAGGAGATATGGGTCCTACCTTTAGCCCTTCACGATATCTTACATTCGAGGGCTTCTCAGTGGATGAACAAGGAAAACAGCACTTTATGGACGCCACAGTTGCTTATAGACAATCTTGTCTTCGTGCGATAGAATATCTTAAACAATTCGGTAAGATTTCCACTATTTTGGTGTACATTGCTAATTATTAGGTTACTCTGGTGAACAAATCTATCTCCTCCTGTCCTGTGCGCCAATTAGAGGAGCTATTGCTGGTATAGTCGATGTGCCTAACGCATGTACCACCCTGGGCATACCGATGGACATATTTGACTTTGATATCTCTATCGAGAGCGAGCCTGTGGCTAGGAATCTGGGGACCTGTCCCATTTCTCGTTAGATTGGGAGGCCCACGTCGCGTTTAAACTCTTGGAGCCATTCAGCGTTGTCGACTGGTGTTTGGTTCCATGGATCGTCGCTGGATCGTCAGTGATGGATCTACTGAAGGGTGGCTTACTTACTCGTCGTATAGAATCCATCGTGCTTGATATTTGAGTTCGTCGTCGCTTGGAATATGCCGATTCGGATTGTTGGGTGACATTGTCGTCATTACAAACCTTGACAACTCTCTCTTCAATCGTCTATAGCTGTTGTTGTCGTTTATAAAGAATGGTGTTGCTGTTCGAACTTTGTCTCTGATCATAGCTCTTGTTTCTGGTATTTGTGCCGATATCGCAGGTATCTCTGGTACACCCTCAGGAGATAGCGACCTGTTCTCTCCCGTCATCCATGGTTGTGCCAACGACATATCCAATTCCATCGATGAATCCAATGGCACCGAGGTATCTGTCTGCCCCCACAGAAAATATGAGTCGTCCATTGTTTCATTCGCCATTGACACCAAAGTTGAAGCACGTTGTCTCAACGGCGCAAGCCAAACTGTTGAACTCCAAACCAATCTCATCAGAAAGTCAAGAAACCTCCTCGATGGATGCGACGATAATGCTTCAGTTCGGTTGAGAACATTGCACGCTTCCTGCTGCAACTCTGAATCCGATGGAAAGTGACCCATGGATATATGTGTGGCCATGTATTGTTGTAATGTAGCCTCCAATTCGCAGTTCTCGAATATGTTTCCCTTTCCGTTGATTTTAAGCTGACTTAGTCTCGATTCTGCTAGTTGCTTCGTTGGTCGTAGTCTCGCTTGGTTGGCGATATCGGTGGACGACATAAATATGTCCCATAACCATGATGGTGAAGAAGATGCTGGGTTAATGGAGATGACTTCAGCACCCAGAATGACTGAACATGCTTCGAAGTGGAGCTCGGGATCTGGAGGCATATCGTGTTGATAGCGACTTCTCATGTAGTACTCTATCTCTAATTTGATCAATTCGTATGCGCTCGTTGGTGTATCTGCTGGCCCTTTTGTAGCGGCAAATGGAAGGGGAGAGTTTCGTTCGTAATGTATAAGGTCTAAAGGTCAGCAGAGAACGGTGTATATACTCTGGCAACTCACAAGGCGGCATCGCATTATCAATCCTGTCAATAATTTTGGCCTCGAACCCCCAATCGCCCTTCCAGTGCTCCATAGTATTGCCTGCTTTAAAGTGATCCGCCAGATGATCCACGCGACTCGCCCATGTCGTCAGATCAATACCGCAGAAACCACACCTCGATCGGATCTCTTGCGTCATGACTTTCCATTCATCCATTGGCCATTGCAGAAACTTGGACATGTGGACCAGACGCAAGTGCTGCTGCAAATGATCCTTGCGGTGATATGTCCTTTCTTCGATTGGTCTTTCGATACAGGCGCTTTGGTTGTGGCCGTCGAGATGTGTTTTGTCGGGGTTTTTGATGCCACAGAAAACACAGAGAAGCCCCTCTTCGGGATGAAGTGCCGTTGGACCTTTGGGTGAACAGACCCAATTCTCCAAAGAAAGGTGTAGAGACTTCTCGTGTCGTTGCCAGTCATATTTTGTCTTGAACGTTTCCGTGCAGAATGTGCATTGATAGGTGTTTTGCGCTTGAAGAAGATTTGTCCTGACTTCTTGTCGTCTCGTTTTCATTCTTCGTCTCCGGCTGTGACGTTTAAAAATGTCGAATGAAGTTGAGGATTGCTTCGAATGAGCAGAACTATATGATCCAGAGTCATGACTTGACACAGATGTGCCTCTGCTGCTTATCGAAGATCCGTTGCTCCTCGTACGACCTTGTCTCCCGAAAGCCGCCACAGCACGAGAAATGTCATCCACAGTCGCAGCTTCATGTTCTGGTGGTGAATTCGCCCATCGCTGCAAAGGATTCATATACTCAAAAGGAGCAGGCGTAGGTCTTCTTCTCGGTGTATCTATTGGTGTATGATGTCCGGAAGAGTTTCCCGAGTCGTCATTCCGAAACATGGGTGATGTCGGCCTTGACAAGTGGACTTTTGCTCTGCGTCTTGCATTGGCAAACCAATTGGTGACTTGCTGTCTATTGAGGCCTGTTTGGTCCTGGAGATCCTGTACATCTTGAATGCTCGGGTAAGGATGTCTTTCGTGTGCTGCGAACCAATTCCTCAAGATTTTGACGCTCTCAGACGAGAATCTGTTCCCGATTTTTGGCGGGGCAGCGGAGGCTTGAAGAATGCCTGGAGAGATTGTGTCGGATTCAGTAGCAAATGCAGAGAAATCCAGGTCGGGAAGGATATCATTATCCCTGTCCGCTTCTTCCATTTTGATAGAGTGAAAACAAAAGATGAAAGGTCATGGGTGAGAGAGTTGGTTGGTTAAGGTTGCGGCGAAGAATCGGCATGTCCAGAAAGGGCGGAGATCCACTACTCTGGATAGCGCTTGTCTTTGTTGGTGGATGAATTGATGAGTCAGGAAGGGACTAACAGCAAAACTTCATGATGTTGACAAATTGGGTATAGACTGTAACATTGTTTACAAGTAATTAGTGCTACTCGTAGTTAGTATAAATACTGTTGTTGATACGATAATGTTTTGTAATTGTTAATTCGTGACTGGTGAGATTCTATTGGATATATAGTAAGCCGTGGTAGCACATGTAGTGCCGAACAAATAGATCAAACTATCTATTCTAAGACAACTGGATAGATGAGTACTCCCCAAGTCTTCTCATTGAGCTTTTCGCGCAGTTCTTATTGGCAATAATAATAAGAAGAAACTAAGTGTTTAGAAGGAAAATGAAAAGGGTACAGTAACAGGTAATATAGTTCAATAGAGTACGCAGTTTGAGCAGTAGCCATTTATGTAGTCTTATTAACTACATTAAACAAAGACCTCTTGTATTTTGACTTGAAGTCACAAAACCTCTTAACACCATGGATACATTTCTCTATGCTGCCACGTAACTCGCTCAGCAATCTTGTCTCCAAACTTGCCTCCTTTCCATCTTAAACAGGGAATGTTGTTTTCGATCTCCTCTAAAACCCGTGACTGAACTTGTAGCAGCTTTATCGCCTCAAATATTCTAGGGTCGGGGTCCCATATCGAGACATTCATAAGACCACTGCGGAAGGCTTCTCCACGAGCTTTCTGAAGGATCTGCATTAGTGAAGGAACTGTCCTGTCTCCGTCACCAATAAACAGCCGTAGAATGACAAGCTTGTCTGCGTTGAAGTCGTGTAGCCAATAGCACCAAGCGTCCTGTTCCTGAGACACAATCCCCTTCACTTGCGTGAGAGTATTCACTGTTGAAGCCTTGCCTAGCTGAGATGCGATGTAGTCTTCCGAGGCAAAATACCACTCTGCTTGTTCGTACGTTGGCAAACAAACAACACACATTTTACTTCCACTGGTTGGGCATTCGCTTATAACCGTTTCGGTATCTCTATCACAGATATCTTTGATTTGTTCACGGAATAGAGTCGTTGTGTTGCCAGCGTCCGAAGGTGCAGAGGGAATAAGTACCTCTTTTGTATCAAAAACCATCCAGCCAAAGCGTTCGTAGAATTTCTTATAACATGAGTAAAAAGAAACTATAACAGCAGATTCACAACTTACACCAACTGCGGACCAGAGCACTGTAAAGTCACAGATAACTTCGTCACTATCGAGCCACTGCACTAGCTTGCGCATCAAGCTCGAAGCGCATCCGCGTCTGCGAAAACGAGGCGGAGTATAAACACCTGCAATACCATAGGTCCACACTCGAGTCCTGTTCTGGCCGTCGTAGGCGACAGCTGGCTTTTGGAGCGTCTCAGCAGAGGTGAAAATTTCACTGCCGTCTGTTAGAATCCAGTAACGGATACGACCGTCCCGGGTCAGGGCTTGGCGACCATTGATGGTTTGCTGCTCAATGTACTGCTTGACTGTCAGTTTTCCCTTCCATGCTTCGCTGTTGTTCTCCCAGCTCTTGATCTTCTCCGCCTCCGAAGCCTCCCTCAAGATCAGGGTTTCAGGGTCAAAGTCTGAAGGCAAAATCATCCTGGGCGGCCCAAGTTCCAGCTCTCGTGAGATCAAAAGACCAGGAATATCCGGAGGTGAGGTTGATAGTGCGTGTACGCAATGAGGCTCCTGTAGCCTACTGAGCCTTTACGTTCATCATGAGGGCAAACTCGGCTGAGCGAACTTCAGCGGGGTCATGCACTGCATAACAGTGGTAGCTCGATAGGCTCCGTGGTGCATGTTGGTGTGCAACCCTGACAGTCAGCTGACAATGGCGGGCTACACGGTGAGACGTCAAGGGATTCTTTTTGTGAATGGTGGCTGTCAGGTAGTGTCGCAAGTCAGTACGGATTTAGGAATCCTTGCATAAGAGACGCACCAGGCTAATCAGGCTCGGATCTCGGTCTCATCTCACCCACTGCTCAGCATTAAACGATTAGAATAGTCAAAAGTATCAGATACTGTTGGATAACTAACTCAAGATTCGGTGCATACTATCTCAATCTAACTGTCGTACACATGTTCGTCCAGCATGGAAATTGACCAGGTAATCAAAGTAAACCATATCTTCCACCTCCGAGGTCGGCTGATTCCATTCTCCCTTCGCATACTTCGTCAGCAAATAATTACGGTCTTTGATCGCTTGCTCGCCTTTACAAGACCACTGGGTCTTATCTTGCCCATCAATGTTCTGCATAATTAATGACTGTACATATTGTGCCCGGACAACGTGCTCTCGCCCCCACCGAGAAACCTTTGACTTCCGGAGGCTCCATTCGATGTATTCTCTGTTCAAATTAGCTTCAATCTATGAGAAAGGGTCATCTATCACACCTTGCTTGGGAATACCTTTTCAGTCGATATAAGCATAAGGCAACTGCAAAATGACTATTCAGAGTGTTATGATTTGCCTCTCCGAATAACCGTAGCCTTGCTTTCAACGACGCCTTCAAAAGTCCCAAAGCTTTGACATGATTGCCGGCAGCAGACCAAATATTCGCAACATAAAACATGTAGTGGTTCGTGAACGGATCATCGCGTCCTTTCTCCCTCTCCACATGTTCGATTGACTCTTGGGCTGTGGAAGTAGCCTGTTGATAATCCCCTTTAGAGAGCGCCACCACCGCCAAGAGGATCTTGGAGATAAAAAACTGGAATTGGTCCTCATTTGTACCGAGAAGTCGGTGCTTCATTTCCAGGGACTTCTCGCTGAAAGATTTTGCTTCACTGTACCTCGCCTCGTTGATGAGCTGTAATGCCCAGTCATTGTAGCCGTTTGACAGAAGGTTTTCATAATCAAGGCGGTGCTGATCCTGGGCGGAAGTTTCAGTGTGCTTTTCTCTGAGTTTGAGCACTTTCCACGTCATCTCATTCCCTTCCTGTCGGTCGATAAGTCCCCCGGTACTCCAGATAACACCCGCTCCATAAGCAGAGATGTTTCCAGCTAGAGTTCCGAGACTGTAGGTAACCGGCTCATAAGTATTATCAAAATTAATCTTCATAGTTGTTGGGCTTTGGGGTGCGGAGGGACCAGCCACATCTTCTGTAGAAAGTTTGTCGAGCTGTTCGCAGATTTCCTCTCCTGTTGTCGCAACGTCTAAGCAGGACTCAGCTAAACCTGTCTCATACAGATAAGCCGCAGCTGAGCATATCATTTCCGCGAAGGGAATAGATGGAATAAGATGATCCTTATACATTCTGAAGGTGTTGTGGATATGCAGCACATGGGGTATGTACCGAGCAAATAAGTCGAACCCAGTGAGATGGGGAACCATAATGCTAGACGGCCTAGGTAGCCGGCTGCAAAGCAGTTTGACACCTTCATCGAAGGCATTTTGCCTCTCATCATTACTCAGCTCCGCGATCACATAGCGCTGGACTGATCTATGCATCGAGTATGCTCGTTCAGAAACTTCGCTTCTGATATCGACTAGGTTTCTTGAGCATAGACTCTGACGTACATTTCTGCCGAACCTAAATTCCTAGTCAGCACTGAAACTTCAATCACCACATGAACCAACTCACCAAACTGAGGCTAGCTCGTCGCCAAGGTCGTCCTCCCCGGGTCTTGCCATGATTAAGCTTTCTGGAATGTCATTGGGTGAGAACATTGCCATTACGCTAATCACTTGGCGAGCTGGTTTCTTGAGTTGACTGAAAGAGAGATCGAAGACAAGCTGAGTCGGTCTTTCATACCAGGTGGGGGTTTTATCCGCCAAGATGTGCTTAAATGGTGCCGGCGAGTTCCTGAGAGCCTCAAGGGTCTCCTTCAAATCAAGGTGATTCTGGGAGAGGGAGCCTCCCAAACTTACCAGCAAGAGAGGTAGGCCATCGACTTCTTTAGTAATGCTCCTGGCCATGTCCAAATCGGCGTTCTTTGTGCGATTATGATAGAGTTGGAGAAGTAACTGCGAACCCAGATCCTCATTCAAAGGTTCAAGCTTGAAAACGTCGGGAGTCCGCTCAGCCCAGTCGGAATTTTGTGAGGTTACAAGGATAGAGCCATGATCGCAAGGCGGCCAGAACTTGTTGAGCGCTGATTGATCACTATCCGCATTATCAAACACTAGAAGCCAACCCGTATCTTCAGGCGTGAGCGAGTGACAATTTAGGAGAACCTGGAGGGTTTAACGAGATACTCACTGTCGCATAACCATCTTCTCATTGTATCTGTTGCCAATGAGCTTGGCCCCTGAGAAGCATCGTGTATGTTGAGCTCTGCTGCCAGATTCGCAAAGGACGTGGACAAAGCCGCCTCATTCTCAGCAGCTACCCAAAAGGTGAAACGAAAATGTTCTTTGAACCGGAAACAGACCTCGAGAGCTAAATTGGTTTTACCCACCCCGCCGATTCCAAAGGTAACGCATGATGCTTGTGACTGGCACTCGTGAACAAATGTTTCTCTTAAGCGGCCCAGCTCCTCATCCCGACCGACAAACTGTTTGTTCCTCGGAAAGGGGACCGAGAAAAGGGCATCCTTCATTGTCGGATGCGACGAGAGGGATGGGAGAACATTCTCAACTAAGCTTTGATGTCGCTCAGCCTTTTCCCAGTGCGTTTGACTTTGTCGTCTGTGATTGTCGGCTTCCTTGTCGTGAGCAAACCTGGCTTCATTCTCAAATTCGACGGCGCTATCTAAAATGCATTTGCAAGCGTCCTGGAACTTCCCAATAACTGAACTCAGAATAGAAGCTATTGGTCTCCCTGTGGGATAGCAACCTGTTAGTCTTAGTCCAGACGGAGCCTCAGGAACTCACACCAAGATTTCTGCCGTAGGAATTTGATTGCGAATATACACGCATCTAGATACTGGCCATAAATATTGAGCATGATGATCTTGAGTCGATCATGGGTTGGGTACAGCTGAGTGTACTCCTCAAAACGTGGCATTGCACGTGTCATATGTCCCAAATGCTTCTCGATGGCTTTCATTGCCCGGCTACTTTGACTGAAGCACTGATACAAATCAGCGGTTGACACTTAGGGTAAGATGGAAACAAATACCTCAAGGCAAACTAGCAAACCACCCCATATCTAACCATGATTAGCCATTTGCGTAATGATTGCAATAGGTCTCTGCCATTTCGAGCTATACGACCCAGTCATTGCTTACCAAAGACGAGTATGTAGGGTCATACTGGATAAAGACTGAAATTGCAAGAACGAATTTCTGCAGGCGTTCAATCACAGAGTCCAAACTTTCCAGCACCTTATTTGCTCTGGTTTTCCTCCGTCTTGAATTAAATAATTCAACTCCAGCTTGCACCCCTTGGTAATTGTTGATATGTACAATATTAGGAACTCGTGCATCTACAAGCTCTTGACGTCGTTCAGCCACAGCCTGAGCCCAAAGAGCCTCAATATCAGAACATGAGATACTCAGATGATTATGTCTTTCAACTTTGTCAGAGCGCTGGCTGAACGCATCGCCCTGGCCTGGCTTGTCTTCTTGACTTGCCATGGTAAGGTGACACAAGAGGTAGGCTGAAACAACAACTATTGCATGAACATGATAACTAAAGCTGTGAAGCTGTGCGTTTAAGACTTACGATTGCGGTAGAACTGCCGGATTTTCGAACCAACCCCGGCTCGCTATGTCAATTGGTTTCAACCTCGAGTTGAGGCCTTCCTCTTCTGAGCCTCAATCTGACCAAGGTACCATAGCCTTCGGAGACGGTGTGAAGAAGACGATAGCATTGTACCGTGACCTTTAAGTGGTGTGGTAGAAATGTAAGTATGTGAAGTATCAGCTGTCAGACGTGTCTTAAGTCGGCAGCATTAGCCTTCCGACGTTACATCCTAAAATTGGTCGCACATGATAAATTTAAGCATGTAGTACTTTAACGGAAGTACGAATGATTGAGCCGCATTTGAATGAATGTAATGGCAATATGCAACTGGACAAATGCGTTCAGACATGTGTGATGACGAGGTTAGGCATGCAGCCCGCTGGGGGATGAAAACCCAACCAAGCCACCTCGCCATATCTGAGGTTTCCTTATCATCTCGACTATAACATAATGTTCTTGGGCGGTCCAGAGCCTCGTTCGACCCTCCAGTATATTTCCAAATCATCTCTCCTTCATCTCAGTGGCCGCCATGCTGAGCCGCAAAAGCAATTCATACCCTTTCATCGACCCTCGACGCTTTCAAGGGTCTCTGACCGGCCAAGTTGCACTTGTCACTGGTGCTGGACGAGGTGTAGGCTGCGCTGTTGCATTTGCTCTGGCGCAAGGAGGAGCCAGCGTGGTGTGTGTTTCCCGAACAAGGCAAGATGTTGATGATGTTGCACAAGAGATCACGAAGCTGGGATGTGGAAAAGCTCTAGGCATTTCTGCAGATATTTCAACAGATGGTGGAATTGCAGAAGTTATTGCCAAGACGAAGGAGGCATTTGGGACGATCGACATTCTTGTCAACAATGCGGGCATCGACAGAATCGGATCATTGCAACATGAACAAGACTTTGCCACCTGGTGGCATGTTTTCGAGGTGAACATGAAGGCCCCCGCCGCATTAACGCACCAAGTACTTCCCGAAATGCTATCAAACAACAAAGGCGTCATTATACACATTGGAAGTCGAAATGCCATATATGACCATCCTTTCATGACAGCATACTCAGCTTCCAAGACAGCTCTTCTGCGCTTCCATCAATGTCTTAACCTCGAGCTACAAGGCAGCAATGTTCACACGTATTATCTACAGCCTGGAGATGTAGCCACATCACTAATGGAAAATACTGTCAATTCTGAAGAGCTTCAATCGTCACCCAGGCTACATAAGATGGTGGGAGACATGCAGAAAAGCATGTCTAGCGAAAAGTCTGACAGCCCCCACCTCGCTGCCCATACGTGTCTTGCTTTGATAGCCCTACCTGAGGCTTCATTACTTAGTGGCATGTACCTAGACGCCAATCAGAACCTTGAGGAGGTCTTGGAGGATATGAAGAGTGGGAAAGAGAGTGAAATCAAGAAGTCCAACATGTACAAACTAAAAGCAGACGTGTGGTCAACCAGATAGGCGGATACCGATGGCGAGCCATAGAATAGACCTGACGGGGCGGAGAATGGGACGCAAGGTGCCAGCTATTTTCCTAGAATAATGAGCCGGAGGCAGAAAATAAAAAGACCGAATTAATACTGCCTATCTGAATTTTCTATTGATACCTTTTTACTTTTAAGAAAAGCATAAGTATTCTGCTTTTATAAGTAATATTAAACTTACTCTTGTAGCTTCTTCTAAAAAGGAAGGTTTTTTTCTAGTTTCTATTCTTCATCTTCGCTTTTTTCCTCTCCACATTCCTAAAACGATGGCTAAGCATACCTGCACGGGTACTGTGACGGTTGGAGTTTC
>JAAVUC010000662.1:0-20390 GCA_014898925.1 Fusarium nelsonii
GCCTCGAGCCAACGGGTAATGCTGCTGAATGCAGACTAAGCAACGGCCCGAGCTCCGAGGACGCTTTGTCGGCGTTTGTGCGTCTGTATCTTACCTTGGTCACCAGGATGCTGCACATGAATATCCCCCACATAATTAGGCCCCGACAAAGCTGCTTTGGCAACAGGATCAGCCACATACATAAATTTAGCAAAGAAAGCTAAGTTCCATTCCCTGTCACTCAAATATACCAAAAAAAAAACTAGCTGGTTCCGGACACATTCTGCGAAGCTCTAGACCGTCGTCTATCTCTTTATCTCGACTGAGTCCACAACGTCTTACCGCCGAGGCCACTCCCAACTAATGCAGCATCGGTAACGTCGGCATCTCTGTTTTTAATATGGTTAGTAAGGACAAGTAGCTCCGTAAAGCTCATATATATGACATTTCGCCATCGAACACTGTTCAAATTTACTGGTCACCTGGGCCCTTTGATCCAAGATAAATTGATCCGCTGATATAAAATGAAATTAGTAAGTCCCGATCATCAGATGTCGAGCTACGATGGCGATGTGGAATCCAGACAGCCGGTTGAATTGGCATCAAACCCTGAGCGTATAATCCCACGATATCGCAGTTCCAGCCATCCATTTGCTGGTTGAGTTGGGGCCAATCAGGCATTCACAGTCGAAGGGAGAACTTCAGAAGATGAAAAGCTTCTGGAACGGGAGCCGGATGCGACTCCGCATATGCCATTCCGGCTGTTGATGGATTTGCGGCCAATCACCAATATTAACCTGTGGAAGGCAGCTCTCATTGAGGGAATCGGTAAGATCCTTCTTTTCCAACACACGAGAAATCGAACAGGTTCTGATCCGCGACAGGTTCATTATTACTAGTATACATTACTACCTGGGCCAGTCTCTCATCAGCGGAGATCCCTGTCAAGCCGAGTGCTCAGCTCGGTAGTTACAACAATGCCGCCTTTGTCCCTCCCCTCATTGGAGGCATCACCAGTTTTATCTTTCTCTCGTTATTTATTGTCTCCTTTGGAGCAGTTACCGGAGCTCACTTCAATCCACTCATCACCTTTGCGACTTTCTGTGCTCGACTTTGCTCACTACCTCGACTGATACTTTACATCTCCGCCCAAATCGGAGGCAGTGTGCTAGCTGGCCTGTTGGTCCGAGCCAGCTACGGAAGCAGAGACTTCAAAGCCGGAGGTTGCTGGCTATATCTCGAAGTCATTCCCGCGAGGGAAGCATTTGTCGTTGAACTCGTTTCGACTACTATCCTTCTATTTCTCGCCTTCGGCCTAGGTCTCGACCCGCGACAAGCTCAGGTCGTCGGTCCAACACTGGCGCCATTCCTCGTCGGACTCAGTTTCGGAACCCTGGCATTCGCCACGGCATACACGAGGTATGGGTACGGCGGTCCATCTTTCAACCCTGCTAGATGCATGGGCGTGTTTGTTGGAAGCAGGTTCCCGAGCTGGCACTGGATTCACTGGTATGTGAAATTTTGCACAATGATGATGAATTTGAAGCTGACCGACCTTTGTAGGGTTGCAGACGGAATTGCGTGTATCATCCATGGCATATGCTACTACTTTGTTCCTCCCTGGATGAAAAAAGCAGATTGATTGAATCGGAAAATGAAAGTATGATTAGACACGAAATAAAAAGCATTAGGTCTCATGCGATAGTTAACTACACAAGTAGACACACGGTACTAATCAACAAAATGCCATTAGATAAGTAGAGAAAATGCAATGAATGATAAACTCCCCATATAACTTCGCATGAATATCGACAAGCACCTTTACTTGGGTTTGAAAAGGAGTTTATGACTACGTGGCTCAATAGTGGCCATGTGGCCAAGCTTTTTCTAAGTTATTTCAGCAGGTCCTGGGTGTTTTATCAATCACTTTAATGTCAGCAGAACGCGAACGTATTTTTACTCAGCCAAACCCCATTTTGAGGTAACATCGGCGCTGCCTTCCTGACGAGACTGTGTTTGAAGAGTTGATAAGTAAAAAAGTGACTTCTTAATTTGAGAAGTACCCTCGCAGTTCAATCTCACGCGAAACTCGGCTTAAAGTTGAATTGACCACTGCGCTGCTAAGTCTGTAACTGCGTAGACCACGTATGAAAGGGGCAAACGTCGTTGATTGATAGGTTCTAAGATACCAAAACAGCTGGCATGCTAAAGCCAAAGCGGTTTACTTGACTATAGTGTATTGCCACGCATCTGCTTAGTCTTTTCTTCCACCTATTGAACAGTGCATTTTGCCAAAAGCCCACAAGGACCCTCCCTGTACTTCTTCAGCTCTCTAACCTCCTTGGCATCCTCCACCTTCCTGGATGTCTCCTTTGCTACCTCAAATGGCTTGCTTACAGATTCATCCGCAGCAAGTGTCTTCACAGGCCCAGGATGGCTGCCATGCAGTCAACCGGTGTACTTTGCAGCGGTCTGGTAAAAGTGCTCGCCCTGGATGGATGCAATCTCGAGCTCCTTGGCCGAGGGCTGTCGGGAGCCATCACCGCCGGCGAAAATACCGGCACCCCAAGCGCTGCCACCACGGACCTCAGATAGGTCGGTTAACTGGCCAAAAGCCTTGGCATATCCGAAGGGAACGTAGATAATACCGTGGTGGGCGAAAGTAGACATGGCGGCGAGAGCGGTGCTCTCCTGGCCACCACCCATAGAGGCGGTAGAGACGAACACGCCAGCCATCTTGCCCCAGAAGCTACCGGCAGCCCACTGTTTGCCGGTCTGATCCCAGAAGGCCTTCCACTGGGCGGGGAAGTTGCCGTAGCGGGTGGGGATTCCAATAAGGAATGCGTCGTAGGACTCAAGGTTGGCGGGATTCTCGAGGACCGGGATAGCGGTGTCTTTTTGGGGTGCATGCATCTTTGCGAGGACGTCTTCGGATAGCGTTTCCGGGATCTGGAAGATGTCGGCTGAACCACCAGCCTTCTCGATGCCGGCCCTCTCGGCCTCGGCCAGTTGCTTGATGTGGCCGTACATGGAGTACTGAAGAAAGAAGAAGTAGTCAGTATCACCATAATAGCTTGGAAATACTGTGATATTCTTGCTGAGGAGGCTGGGTGCATGTTGAGGTAAGGTTATTATTGACGGATTGGCGGGGATGACGTGCAGAATGTTAAGAGGCGGAGAGGAGAAACATACGTAGACAATGGCAATCTTGGGGGCCATTGTGAGTATATCTACCCGAGCGCCAGATGAAAGCTGCGAAAAGGAAGTACAGACTAGGTAACAGGGCTTGCTGGAACCAAAAGAGTCTCGAGATGGGACCGAGGACTCGGTCGTCTTATAGATGCGCGCTTCTCACAATCCAGCTTTGAAGCTCATCTATCTCTCCAAAAGAGATTACAAGGTTAGTAGACGAACACGTGCCAAGTCGGCGAGGCGATAGCAACACAAGCATCAGTGGTAAGTTAGAGGTAGGTCATTGTCATCTACACTAGTGGGACCTGCCGTTAAGCGACCCTTCTACTGATACCATGTATTGGTTGACAGGGCCGCACAATATCACCTGAAAGGGCTAGATTTTCTACCCTCGGGCATTGTAGTTCACAAAAATACGAGTCATTTTTGGCCTAGCCAACAACCTGCGCCCTCATTATGGATTGACACTCTTGGCCAATGACCGAGGTGCCCTTGGCTGTCAAGGCAGAGCGTGAAATCATGCACACCCTTATCGTAAACATCAACACCCGCTAAACCTAATCCATCGGTAGCCTCCCCACCAAATCTTGGCGTGACTTGGACCAAGGTCATGGAACATCAGTTGACTTGATCGCCTTCCAAGCTGACACGGTATCGCCAGACCGCCCAACGCGTGTCTGTTCTACAACGCGGTACATCATTAAAGTCCCATCTTCAACACTCCACAGCTTTATCAAGATAGACGGGAAAAGTAATATCTCTCTATGGCTGATTTGGCTCCCTCTGATTTTTCATATGATGGCAATTTTAGCAGGCCTGACGCTGCCTACGATGCCCTCGAACGCGCCCAAAGATTGGTAGGATACGTGGTTGCCAAGACACGAAGCAAACGCTGCCCTACCGGGATCGTAGTCCGCATTGACGTACGATGCCATGCCAGTGGCACCTATAGGGCTTGGAGTGGCAACAGGGGTAAATATAAGACTTCCTCGGCTAAGACGAATTGTCCCTTCCACATCGTTATTCATTTCATGAAAGACTCATCAGCCTATGGCTTCAAATTGATCTCTAATGACCACAATCACGAACTATCGGCCGATGCTATATCGTCCACCTACCTACGAACCCAGACCCAGCGGGAATTTGGCCACGCTGCGCTTGAAACCATTGTCGAAGAGAGATCTAAGGCCGGAGGAATAACCGCTAGGGAGATCGCAAGGCAAATCTGTATCGATTTTCCTAGCGTTAGTATCAATCGTTATGACGTTCTTGCTATCTAGAAGTGGCTTTGAGAGGGCAGGTATGGGGCCCTAACCTCGACCTAAGCGTTTATTAGCCTTCTTGAATAGGATCCGGAAGTCTTCTACCATAACATATATCGTGGACCTGATAGGAAGCTTTGCCGCTTCTTCTGGACCTACACCCATTGCATTGAGGACTGGAAGCGAAGTCCCGAGTTGTTAATGATCGACTGTACGTATAAGGTTAACCGCTTTAACCTACCTTTGTTCCAGGTTATGGGAACTACGCCTTTGCATACCAATTTTAGCGCTGGCTTTGGCCTTTGCGATTGAGAAGATGCGAATGCTTTCACTTGGATGGCTCAATAACTCCGAGAGGCAGGGATAAAAGCCAATATCCCCGCGCCAAAGGTTATTATTACCGACTTCGACAAAGCACTGAAAAATGGCATTACTGCTGTCTTTCTAGAAACACAGCAACAGATGTGCCTTTGGCATATCATGAAGAATGTCATTCTTAATATTAAGCGGAAGTGGAATGGATCCCTTGACGGGTGTGAGATTATGGGCCGGACCAGAGAGGATAACTACGCAACACTGGACCTCGCCAATGCCGCAGCCGTTGATAGTGATAATGGCAATGTCGAAGAGGTATCCCTTGTCCCTGACTCCACCGTTAACCAGGCTGTGGCATTGTCACTTAGACCGGCCGACATATCGCATGCCCCCAGCTTTAAGTGTAAAGCCTCGGGGAGGAAGTTTGACAACACCGGTGATGGCATTCGTGATGCTTGGGTTGAGATTATAAGGGCCCAGACTGAGGATGACTTTAAACAGGCTTGGAAACGGATGGAAGATGAATTTCCTGACCAACGAGCCACCGTCGACTACCTAAACGCCACATATATCCCTTTTCGCGAGTAATTTATGGAGTATGCCGTCTGCAACTATCGCAACTACGGCATTAAGGTTACCTCCCGGGTCGAGAGCTCCTACTATGAGTTAAAGTCATATCTACGGAATCGCTTTGCAGACCTCCATTAACTCTAAACCTACATCAAAGAAATGCTATGGAATAGGCGGCAGGCTTACTACGTAAAGTTCTATTATGAGATGAGTCGCCGGCGGATTACGTGGGATCGCTATCCTGTTCTCTGGGAAATTATCGCCAAGGTTAGTTGGCAGGCATTGGAAATAATCCACGGCCAGGTTGTCTTAGCAGTTAATGAACTTTAGGGTAAAGAACCACTAAAGCCTTGTATGCGGCGACTTTAACACTAATGGGGTCTACCGTGCCGCTATAAGTTGGTGGGGATGATCCAGAACGAGATCCCGATAAACCTCTTTGACCTTGACTTACACTGGTGGCTAAAGGCATATACGCCGGAATAGGAAGACATTCTTAATAGGGTCCGGGAGCCTGACCTAAGTATAGTACCCTCTCGCCGGATTATAAGAAACTACGCCTTATCCCTAATGCCACCACCATCACCGCTATTATCGGCAACCTCAGAAAGCACAACGCCAACGACGCTATCACAATAGTTATCTACAGGCCGGATCCTATCTGCCTGGGAGATAGACCAGCAGTCAGTAGGCTAGAGTTTAAGCAGCCGAGGTAGAAGTACTTAAAGAAGGTCAGGTAATAGGGCCTCTTTAGTAATGCTTTAATGCCAAATATCAGACCTTAGAGAGATCGTGCTTACATAAGCAATGGCATCATAATATCCCACCCAACAGTAAAGTCTACCGCAAGTAGTATATCCGCCGCCTTCCTACTTGCAGCTAACGGCGCCCCCCAGCCAACCGATTATAAGCATAAGATGAGAGCCTAGTGCTTTCGAAGCAGTCGAGGCAGTAGCACAGCCGGGGGCACCGTTAAAAGCGCAGCCTAAATGCAGCAGATGCCACACGATAGGTCATATAATGACCTCTAAGGTATGTCCTCTGCGATATGAAGAGCTCTTGCAGTTATCGGAATTAGCGGCACCGGCACTGGCACGTATAACCGAAGAGACAGCAGTAGCAACAGTAGCGCCGGCAGCTATAGAGACAAAGGCAGCCCAGACGACGACTACCCCAGCACTGGGCGGCTACCTAGCGGAGGACCAGACAACGGAAGCCCAGGAGTTAGAAGAATAAGTAGCGGCGAGCCGGACGATAGTAGTCCGCATAACGCCACCTGCATCAGCGCCGATACTCGGACACGATGACCTGCGGGCTATCTATAAGAGATATATTGCGGTGAGAGAGGCTTGGTATAAAACGCAGCCTCGTGGTAGTGTGAAGACCAACCAGTAGTACCGGAAGGCAATGGGTTTGCCTCAGCGTTACGATAAAGCAAGCTACCGTTGGTGTCTTGACTGGAAGCAAATGGGTAAGCGCTATAGGACATCTACAGTTAATAGAAATTGGACCAAGGAAGAGATGATGGCCTACCTAGATTGGAATAAGGCAGAAGACGATCGTGTTGAGGCTCGGGTTGCTGCCGAGATGGAACAAATGCCCTTTTCCAGTAGAAGAGGTATGGGTGAGATCTGGGAGGCAGCCGCGAGGGATATCGAAGAACAGCGGACTTTATATTTAAACAACTAGCAATTGAGTCTAGTTACGACCTCTTTACGTTGTTGCTTGGATTGCCGCTGTCTGGCTTGCCGCTGGGCGGCCCCCCTTCCAAATTAGCAGCGCTGAAGGGGTTGCAAGGTAAGCTGATGTTCCGTGACCTTGGTCCAAGTCACGCCAAGATTTGGTGGGGAGGCTACCGATGGATTAGGTTTAGCGGGTGTTGATGTTTACGATAAGGGTGTGCATGATTTCAAGCTCGTCAAGGCACAAGGATTGCCATTACTAAGCACCTTAGCCGAACCACATCGTTCTCCTGCCGATTCTGGACCCTAGGCTATGAAGACACCCCTGTCAACTTATAATCACTCGAATGTGTGGAGTAGCTGATATTCGCCTGCGCAAAATAGCTCTTGTAATCTCGCACAGCTCTCCCGCAGCTAGTTGTTGGCACCGACATGATTTACACCCAGAACGTTCTACGAGCAGCGGCGTGGTTGCGACTAAGCTCCCGTACTTCTGGTCTAGAAGCGACGTTGACGGCTTTGCTACCAGACCCCACAACTGTCTATTAAAATACAATGTACTCACGTTGAAACGCGGATAACCTCTGTTCGTTACCAGAATGTCTGACTGAACTCAAAGCCCCTTTGAACCCAAGGCTCATCAATTGATATCCCCACATCAAACCCATGCTCCCCTGACTGCACACTGTAATGGACCTGAGCTGTAGGATGTCTCTTTCTCATCTTAGCTACAAAGTTATCTGTAACTTCTTTTGGGATCTACCCCCGACGCCTCATGTCAATTGTCTGGATTATGATGCAAGAGGGAACGCTCGGAACTTACCAGGTGGTCATTCTCCCCTTGAACAATCCAAATGGCAGGTAAACACTTGCTCCTTTCCATGCTCGTAGAGAGAACCATGCGCTCATCTTGTCCCATTATTCCGGGCAAGCGGCCTTCGCCCAAGATGGCTGTCATTAATTCCCACTTCTCTGGGAAGGGGGATGACAGTCTTATAGCTCCTGGTTCCAGGCGCCTCAGATACTCGTCTACTACAGATGCTTTCGAAGGAGCTTGGGAAGGGCCTGAATGAAATTTGGGATCGGATATGTCAAGGGTAGGATACTGGGCCATGACAAGACGGATAGCCATCTCGGGGAAGAGGAATGCGGACTGCAGTGCTAGATAACCGCCTGCACTTTCGCCGCCTGCAGCAATGCGTGTTAGATCTATGACAATATTAGGCCATACTGTAGATACAGCGGCAGATAAGCCGCTATGAACCCAAGCCCAGAACTCCGAGATATCGCACAGAATGTCCGAGCCAGTCGCTTCCGGTAGCAGGCGATAAGAGGGCGAAACCAGAACGGCACTCTGGTAGTTGGCAAACTGGATTTCCCTTACCCAAAGCTGTCAGAGTCGTACTAGTGGAGGGTATGATACATACCACAGCGGCATTATAGGGGCATCCAGGCGTGTGCCGATGACAAGGCCACCGCCGTGAAAGTGAACGAGCAACGGGCATTTGACCTCCTCGGAAGATGTCACATGCTTCGGCACCAAAATACTTACACCAAATGGGATCCCGTCCATAGTTTTATAGACGGCTTCTAGTTGGTGAAAGTTTTGCAGCTTCAGTTCCATCGTCAAGATCGACCGAAAATCGGGGGACAAGCTAGTTGAGATTGCTGGCACTCTGGTGTTCAGGACCAAGTTACGACAGGACAAGAAAGCTAGCATCTGAGGACCAGGCAACCTTCATGTCGATCGACTCTTATACCAGGTAGGTCGTATCTACGGTCAGCCAAGTCAGTTACCTGTCAGTCACGAATTAGTCAGCTAGTAAACGTGTTGCAAGACTGTTCCAGACACGCGTAATCAGCCCACAGAGGAGTGGCTGAGAGACCCCCATGGGCCATGATATGCAGTCTGATGCCACATGCAACGAACAACACTAGCTATGCTACCTGACTAATAAGTGCTGTGGAGATGCTAACTTGTTGCAGTAATATATCTCGAAGATAGTTAATTTGGTTTTGGGTTACCCAGAAATTCTCACTCTCTAGGCGAGGGAGACCTTCTGACTTGGTGGCTTCCGCAGACAACCAAATACCAACTTTACTGTATGGTTATTCTTTTTACTACTCTTTTTTCTTCCTGTCTAATGGCCAAAATACATATTAATAAAACTGGCTTATCAAAAGACTGGCTACTCTTAGCTATGTCCCAGGCATGGATACCAACTATAATCCAACGATATGCTTTATACCGATCTGTAGAGGCCCAACTTCGCTTCCGCAGCTCTTACTCCAGATTTGGAACTATTACCAGCCTCTGGCCACTAACTTTCCCTTGCTTGAGAAGTTCCCATGCCGTTTGCACCTGGGATAGGCCACCGACAACTCGAACAGGAAGGAGCTTTAGCTTCTCGGACTGGAGTGCAGTCTCCAGGTACTGCCACCACACCCACTTGGTGAATTCCCTGTTCTCGGGGTCCAAGTAGTCATCTATGAACTGTGTAAAATGCCCACTTACTCCTGGCGGTAGCGTTACACCTGGTCTCAAGCCCATTGTTGATAGGAACGAACCGCCCCCATGAGCGGCCAACATCGCCGCGATCACTTCCTGGTCTTGTGCTGTGTCAGCGGCTGCAAGGACTGCCTTGAAAGGCCCCAGCGCAATCAGTTCTTGCAAGGTTCCGGGAGATCCTCGGTCGACGAAGTGTGCGGCGCCAAAAGATTGGACCAGCTCTGCATTCCGGGCGGATGCAACCCCCACAACGGTGTAACCAGCTTCCACAGCCAACTGCGTTGCATACGCTCCAAAGGAAGATGAGGCACCCCAAATGAGCACTTTCTCGGCCTTTTTGTCAGACATAGGCATCCCTGATGGCTTTTCAAGTTGAAGATGGAGGAACAGGGCGCTGGCGGCGCCGTACAGGTTGGAGATCGAGCTCGCGGTTTCGAAAGATATATCTCCGATCTTAAGCCCACATGTGTAAGTATTGGTGCCAGAGGTATGCTTCTAGCGGGCGAGGGTTACTAACCTTGGCTGTGAGCTCCTGCGTGGTCAGGGCATACCTTTGGTAAGCCCCAAATCTTGAGTCATTGCGGATTGTTCCAGCACTGTTTGTGACAACACGGTCGCCGACTTTGAACCTGGCTACCGCGGAACCAACTTTGACAACTATACCTGAAAATGAAACTGGAAGTTTTCGGGATTGAGCATGCGCTTGACAGCCACGTTGGGCGAGGAATAATCACTTACGACCAACGATTGTAGGGTAGCTCAGTGGAAACGGAAGGACACCGTCCTGGATTTTGTACTCTGCTGGCTGGACAGCAACAGCCTTCACCTGCAGCACGAACAGGGTCAGTCTCCAATCGAGCGCAACGACAGCCAGGTAATAGGGCCCCAGTAGAGGCGAAGTAAAAATATTTCCCAAGCGCTATATTTGAGCAAGTTTGGTATAACTTCACTGACCTCAATCAACAGTTCGCCTTCGCCTGGGGCAGGGATATCTGCGGGACCAACTTCTAACGGCTTCCCAACGCCTGGAAGCCAGGCTGCCGTGTTCTGGGTTGACGCCATTGGAGCTTGGGGCGGATGAAGTCCAAGAGAAAAAAAATAGCCAGTTAGACTTCACGAGCTACTGGGGAGAGGAAACACTCTTATAAAGGCCCTTGTCGAATGGCTAGCGCTATGAACCCCTCACTTGGGCTTACTCACACGTACCGCGAACCTATGGGGCTCCCCAAAGCGGACTAGTTCAGGGAAGACAGCTCAATCAAATACGCATTTCCCTCTTGACTCCTCAGCCTAGCCATTTGATCCTCCTAATGGTGAACGGCGCTGCCTTGTTATCACACTTAACCGACCTCTTGCTTGCTCCCCCCTGCTCATCAGCAATCATGCAGAGCTTGCAGGCCGCTAATCGAAGTCGGGCAGCGGATGAGCCCTTTGCGCGATTTATGGCACTGGATAATTCCACTTTAGCTTGTTTAGGAGACATCCCGCGACCCTGCCCATCTCACCTGCATAGCATCTGAGGACATTCTCTCGAATCATCGAACCCTGCAGAATATCATCGACATCTTATTAATGCGTGCGCCTCTACTCCAACCGTTGAACTAGTGAAATTCAGATTGTCCTTGTATTCACCGGCACCGGGGCCTCTCAAAGGTATGAACAGCCGCAAAGTATGACAAAGATTTGATCAGCAGCCTAATACATAGTAGTCAAAATATCCCCACCCCGGACAGCGTGCTAGTACATGGCAAATCCACCACTTGCAGACAGGGCCTGTCCAGTTACCCACCGGCTTTCTTCGCTGGCCAGCCAGGCAACGACTTGTGCGATATCATCCACGGTTCCAATGCGATTCTCGATGGGTGTTTGCGCTTTCTGCATCGCAATAAACTCCTTCGGGATATTATCCATCAATTGGGTTTGCACCGGTCCTGGGTTGACCGTATTGACTGTATGTCCAGCACCGCCCAGCTCAGCAGCCCAGCACCGCGTCAGACCTTCCAGGGCAGCCTTTGAAGAACAGTAAACTGATAGATTCTTAAAACCATACCGTGCGCCGACGGAACTGATGTTGATGATGCGGCCAGGAGCGCGCAGGTGGGGCAGCACAGCTTGGACCATGAGCAGAGGCCCCCTCACGTTTAAGTCGTAGATATAAGCAAATTCCTCCGTCGATATGTCTTGTAGAGGCTTCACAAGCTCGGCGCCGGCGTTGTTGACGAGGATGTCTATGTGGCTGCCGAGGGCTTGGGTGACCCTTTCGACGATTTCCTTGGCCGCGAATGGATGTCGGAGGTCGGCTCTGACTTTGATAGCACTAGAGCCATTTCTGAGGCTGACAATCGCCTCGATCAAAGAGTCCACTTCTTTTTCACTACTGGGTGACGTGTATGTCGCAGCTATCTTCTAGATGTTAACGAGGCCATCCTTAGCTTGACACATTAATGTGGAATAAAAAAATATACCTTTGCACCTCGCCGCGCCAATTCCAGAGCAATTCCAGCTCCAATCCCCCTAGATGCGCCAGTTACTATTGCCACTTTGCCCGAAAGAGTCGGGAGGTTGGGTTTAAGACTCGAAGGAACTACCATGTCGGGCAAGTTTGGTTTAGAGTTTGATGACAAGGCGATTGGTAAGGGAGCACTTGATATATTCGATGTTGCGGTAATGCCCTTCAAAGACCTGGATGGGTTGGTCGGCTACGTTGATGACGTTGGTACTTCTCTGAACCTGACACTGCCTCGCATTGCTGCGACGGAGCTGGGTCCATTATATCCTTGGAGTCATCCAAAGTCGAGGAGAGCCTTGACTGGTGGAATGACGTTTATCCCGTTCTACTGGTACCCATGGCCGAAATCTATCTTGGCCAAGGAATGCAACATGATCAATTAAACCTGAAATCAAGAAATCAATGCTTAAACAAGACATTCTTATTATGGTTAATCTGATCCTACTGGTTGAGGGAAGGGCCTGAGGATATCGCCGAAACTATCCAATACACCAATATCTTAAGCCCGATGGTAATTCTAAATTTAGTCTATTTTACAAGGGTAGGCTACAGGAACCGGCGCCGAAACGAGTTAGCCTTAAACCATGCATGCACCCGACTTTATCATCGACCGCCCCACCCCTCTTAACATACCGGGCTTATCGCCGATGCTGGACCACCTACCATACGCGAAATGCATACGTATTAGGAAAGGAAATTAATACCTCAACGCATCATCAGTGCCAACTGATGAAGTCCGTAACCGCGCCAGCATGGTTGGAGTGCCCGGCAGATCAAAGGCCTGCCTTAATTGCCGTGCGAGGAAACTTAAGGTGAGCGCTACAACAGACTTTCGCTTGAACGTCACTGACGGCATCCTACACAAGTGTGGGCTCGAGAAGCCGTATTGTGCCCGATGCACGAGGAACGGCCGAGTGTGTGGCGGCTATGAACGGCCGCGTATCTTTGTCCATCGGTTTCAAAAGTCCGGCACGCCGACACAGACGACGTCGCCATCGCCAGCTGTAGTTTCTGGGACGCCACATCACTGGAGGTTCTATGTACCGCCTCCCGAGGACGAGCCAGCCCTGATGCCGAAGTCACCAGACTTAAAGATACACGAGCAGAGACAGCTCATTGCTCGATTCATAAATGATTTTTGCCCTGGACTAGATCGAACCCTGAATGAATGCGAGCGCCTGCATCACTATTGGGTTTACGTTCTGCCACATATCCATGGCACCGTGGACCTGCTCGATCGGGCCATCTTGACCCTCTCGGCCGCGTTTCTCGGGCGAATGGTGGGTGACGCACGTTTACGGAAGCGATCCATGGTTATGTACGGGCATACTATTAGCGATTTATGCAATGTCATGTCAGCAGCGAACTTTTACCCCAATGACACCGTCCTTGCTGCCATCATGTGTTTGGGAATGTCCGAAGTAAGTGGTATTTTGTATGCCCGGGCCTGCTGTTACTTAATTAGACGGTACAGAACTCAGTAAGGGCTAACATGGCTGAAAATCTAGATATACTCTCCACCATCGCAGGCTGCGGTAGATCACGGCTGGGTCAGCCATAACAAAGGCGGTGCCGAACTGCTTAAAACACGCGGCGGGAGCATTCTGGAGAGTCAACTTGGCAAGGGCCTTTTCCTCCGCTTCCGAGTAACCGGCTTATGGACCCAACTTGTCTTTGAGGCATCAATTCTGCTGAAGAGTCAAACCAACATCCAGGTCGGCAAAAGGAAGCCCTTCCCATTTGCCGACCCGAGCCTGCGGAGCATCTCCCAAATAGCGAGCCAGAACTCCCTTTACGATATGCTAGTCGAGCGAATGGTGGATATACCCGAATTGCTGCATGATGTCAACGTCCTATCCGCGCTTGGCGGTGATGCGTTGCAGCTGAGGGGCATCGCTCAAGATATCTTCGTAAGAGCCGTGACTATTGCGGAGAACTTGCGCAACTGGCTCGCTGGCTTCTCATCAAAATACCCCGTACCCTACACGTGGGCTGTCCCAGACTCGGAGACGGTGTCCCAGTGCCTCGCCAATAGCGACGCTTTTCCGCTGCGGTTCCAGTTTCCGAATTTACTAGCGGCACAGTCCTTGATTCACTATTGGGCGGCGATGGTCATCTTGATGAGATGTATCATGGTTTGTCAGAGGAGTAGCAGCGCAGATGTCGCCCATTCAGCCCAGCCATTCGTTTACGACTACCGGAAGCTCGTCTCTAGCCCAAATCTCACTGGCGATATCGCACTTTCAGAGCCAAGCGCTGTTGCGTCACACTTCGCGGACAACATCTGTCACTCGGCGGCTTACAGTAGTGATCACGACAAAGGCATGGCTGGTCCTATCATGCTGCTGTTCCCACTCTGGATTGCGAAAGACACATACACGAATGATGACTCTGGCCATTCTCGTCAAAAGGAGTCATACTGTGTCAAAGTGCTGAGGGCATTAGCTGGTCGTGGGATGCAAATATCTGGTGTGCTGATCAACCTCTCGACGAAGGATGCGGTTCAAACTTGCTAGCAGTTTCTAGGATCGATAGTAATCCTCACCGATCATGAAACGATCTTTCAATCTATCATGGTCACATGTACATAGTACTCTTTAGCACTAACAGAGCCACAACACAAGGACACGATTCAGAATCTCTCAACGATAAGAGATGGGAAGTTTGAAGGACGAATAAGATGGGAGACGGCATAGCATTCTCCAACAGAAGACTTGTAAATAGCAAAGCAGAGTACGGAGCAGAGACAGCAGGAAAGCTGGGGTCAACCGGCCTTGTTTCAACACGAAGGCGAAGTGGGGTGCCTACAGGATGGACGCTTAGGCTGCCAGTCAGGGCCTGATCACCGGGCATGGCTGCTGGGAAATGGTGGCTAAAACCGAATATGAATAGAACCTGAACCTGAGTCTGAACATGTCCTTGCTTGTAAACATGGGTAATACTAAGGCCACTCTTCCCCTCCCCGTCTCACTTGTGACTTTGTCTACCACTTCTGGCTTTGCCTCTGGCTGGGGCTGCAGAAACCGACAACGTCACGCAACGCCCGCACACAAAGCTTTGGGATGCTCCACGGTGTTGGTTAATCATAACTCCCTCAAAATCCCACGTGGGCTCTCTGACCGCTACCAAGCTGGAGCTCCCAGATTGGCCTCATCATGGTCCTGATAAAACAGGGTCGTAACCCTTCGATCTCAATTCTTCCTCGCTTACATGGAACATCCCTGACTCATCGCTAGGTCAATTGACAGCTCGGTGCTCGATGAACGTAGCGCAATGGCGACCCCGCTCATCCCGCATCATTCCTCCTGCCCTCCTTACCAGGCATAATTCTTCAGACTACGGCTACCAGATACAGGGATTGAACGGCCCGAAAGGGACCGCGGACTCCGGCGAGTTCTAAAACCACGGGGCCCCGCGAACTTAGTCGTCGCCAGGCCATACTGTAAGCGTAAGATTCATGCATTTACCCAAAACTTTACCGCAGTGGGAAAGATTCTGCGACCCTGTCATCAGCTTAATCCTCGCGTCGGGCAACATGGAAGACGGAACGGCAAGTTCGGCTACTGAATGGCCAGCCTGATTCAGCGCGTCGCTGCCTGGCAGACTGTGCCTCAGCAATAAGAACCATGCTCTACTCAATCATCATCCTTCCCGCAATGCATCTTATCCATCTCATCGCACATATAAAGACTGCCATGCAGTGACCATAACTAACGGCGGCGGGCAATCAACTCGCTGTTCTTGTTTGGTCACACATCCGCAAATTCAGCTTTTACGTATTGTCATGTCTGATCAGACGAGCCTGAACGTCAGCATTGTTGGGGCGGGCATCGCAGGCTTGTCTGCAGCAATTGCTCTGAGACGGGCCGGCCATGTGGTTACGGTGAAGACATCCTAGACGCATATTTAGGTTCCTGAAGGACTAACCCGACAAAGATCTTTGAGAAGTCGGCCTTCTCTCACGATGCCGGCTTTGCTGTTTCAATAGCCCCAAATGGCACGAGAGTGTTGGATTCCTTCGGTAGTAGCCACCACGGCATTGAAAGCCGTCCGCTCATGCCATATCACCGATGAGAGCTGACGCCGTTCGGCAGGATTTGACTATACCCGTGCAAGAGCCTTGGACTGCACTAAGGTATCGATATCACGAGGCTTCCGATACCAGTTCGGGACTGATTATGTCTTCAGGTCGAGGTTTATAATGGCCATAACCTAGAGAGCCTGGTTGAGATTGGGCTTGATAATCATCTCCAGGTACACATGAGGCAAAATCTGGCGTCCCCGCGCCTAAGAAAACTGTTCATTCGCCTAACAAGTCAATGCAACAGAAGATGCAGGCTCGATGGGTGGTTCTCTTCCGGCCAGATCTACACCAGGAATTGCAACGTCTCGCCTTTGCGATTGATGGCCGAACCGTAGTGCCGGAGCTTAAGCTCTCCGCCAGAGTCGTCTCCGTGGTACGTGGCACCCTTTCCAGCCCAAAACAGCTTCCCATTGACCTGTTCAAGGATATCGAGTCGGCAACTATCACCCTGGAAGATGGCTCCAGTTATGCTGCCGACCTGGTGGTGGGAGCCGACGGCGAGAAGGTATGTTAATGTGCCAAGAATTAGTTAACTCATTGCCTCATAACTGTCGCAGTCCATCGTACGGACAGCTGAAGGGCTGAAGGGCACCTCCGCAGTCCGCGAAAGCCCCTTCAAGATTTTTCGATGCATGATCCCCACGAAGGAGTTTGAAGAGGATGAAGTTCTTCGGCCGTACTTGGAGCAGAAGCGACATTCTCTCACAGCATATACCGACGGGATTAAGATTATGACGTGGTGGGGATGTAGAGGGTATGTTTATACTTGCGTTTTCGCTATGGCTTCCCATTTAACAGTCAGTCGTTGATTCACCTACGGGCGAGCTGCAAGATTTAGAAGCAGGTTACCTGAGGTGTGACTCGGCAGGATCTCCGAAAGGTGATTTCAGTGCTTCCCCACTTCAGCCATGTCTCTAACCCGATGGAAAGTAGACTATAAGGACGGATGCTGTTCAGAAGCGTTAATGTCCGAATACAAGGCTTTTCATCCTATCCTACGTCGGGCTTTGAGGTTTGTGTCACCCTAGCACAAACTGCACGTTCTTTTTTTTTTTCTTTTTTTCTTTTGGCTAACACATCCGATGCCACCAGCAAAGCCAAGCAAATTTCCAGCTGGGATATCAATTTCAATACCTCTCCACTCTGCTGGACGAAAGGAAAAGCTGTATTGATTGGCGACGCTGTCCACTCGGTGAGTGCTTTCATCCGTACCCTTGGCCAACCCATTCTCATGGTACATAATAAAGATGTTTCCAACGACAGGACAAGGTGCATGCCAATGTCTTGAAGACGCGGCTGCTCTCGGTGTATTCCTGGGCGACCACTGCAGCAAGGCAAACCTTTTGACCCGCCTGCAGATGTTCCAAGACTTCCGACGGAAAAGGGTAATGCCTGTGCACGCCACATCAGGGATCCTGCTTGGGCAGGAAAGCGGAATGAACGAGAAGAGGACTTGGCTCTTGCCCGGAGGAAAACCGTTCTCTGCGCCACTCAAGACCCTTGAATTTATAAACGAGTGAGTATTACTTTCCCAGATCTGGCTGTTCTCTAGAAGCCCAGAATGCTAAGGATATGCCAGATATGATGTCATCGCTGAGGGTAGGAGTCACCTAAACGAGTGCGCGACTGCGCATGCGGTGTTTCATATTCCTTCTGCTCTGTAAGAGCCCGCTGGTTTGGATAGGAAAATTGGCGGCGGATTCCAAGCACATTATTAAATCTCAACATCAGTCAGGCCTACATTGTTTGCTAACGGTGTCACATCGTATCACCAAGGCTGCTCTGACACACGGACTGTTTGACCACGAAGGATCCAACTTTGGATGAAATAGATAGCGAGGAAACCTCGTCATAGCTGACGAATGCCACCCTGCTCAATGTTGTTCATATTGCGCAGTAGTGCTGGGTGAAAATATATTTTATGAAATTTGATTGTTGATTATTAAGATGAGAGTTCTTCGCGGGTTTATATCTCTAGATGATTTCGTCTAGGACTTTGAACTGTAATTCTAGGCCTTTTAGACTAACAGTCTGAATCCTGAAGGGAAAGGGGATCCCCGGATTTCCCAACATGCAAGGAAAGATAAAACAGTCCAACATTGGTCATTCATTTAGTTAGAAATCAATAGCTTTAACGCACGGTTAAAATCTCCCGTCAATTACAAAGAGTCCCCATTGCAGCAAATATCCGTTTAAATCAAACATCACCCTTTGGTGGGCAGTTTCTCAAGTACCCCAGAGAACTGCATCCCACGACTGGCGAAACCCCTGAAAATATCAGCGCAGAACGCTTCTTTCTGACTTGACGCTGCCTGTTGCCCATTGCCGGACGTGTTTTTGGCTATCCAAAGCGGGAAAAGGAGCACAATGGGTCCCACTATCCTTTTGTCAAGTGAAGTACAATAGGCAGCCGAACAGCATATCTTGTCAGAGTAATACAGGGCAAGCTCTTCTGGTCCCAAGGGAACTGAAGTGTCCGATGGGAAACCCAGAAGATAAAGTTCGTCCATGTCGTCTACCAGACCACTGACATCTTCGAAAGAGCCTCGCGTTACGTTAAGTATGGCCATATGGATGCTCTGGCAAACTATGAAGCATCTGGCTAGCATCGCCATTGCCGCCCAGAAGTGAATCAGCGCTTGGGCCACCAACAGGTTGTGGAAGTGGAGTTGCAATGGAAACACTGGAGCCTCTGGTGCATGCCGCCAACGATATGCTAAAGGATGCTTGGCCAACAGATCGACCATCCAGGCGCGCAGATGTTCGGCAATCCGCAATCCTAGGTATTATTCACAGGCGATTGAAGTCAGATCGGCTAAGAAATTGAATTTTTTCGCTTAAAATTGGAGTCATATCGCTTGAAGCGTTGTCGTATTACTGATTGGTTGAAAATAACCCCAACCCCGCACTTGGGGTTAGCATGACGCAGAGAAAAGGGGACTTCAATCAATCAATAAAAACAACAAGACTACTACTTGGGTAGGGCCTAGAGACCGGCCCCCCTTAGCTTTGCATCCCTCCACAAGTTCCGTACTGCAAGCACGGGGGGTCCATTGACTAGGCAAAGGGGCTGCTGACAGGGAAAACCCCGGTACCTCATATTTGCAGGATTTCCACCAAAAAATAGGTACCGAATTTTCATCGGTTAGTAACATAGGTCAACCCGGAGCAACCCCTCCATTTGCATGTACGGGGAAAATGGATCACAACTACCGTAATATCTCACGAAATTGATCACGGCTAGCGCCGCCCTAGAGCATCGGGACCAACGCCACCGTGATGATCCCTTCTGTATATAATCTAGTTACTCAATAAACTTCACGAGGCGAATATCAAAGGTTAAAATTGCTCAAATGACGCATAGATAATGTTTTTCGTTATCTCCTCACTTCGGCGGTTTCAGAAATGTATATAAATCCATTTTTTGAACGCCCTTTTTGACTAAGATGCCGCTCGAGGAAATCGATCAAAACGAGGGTGGATTTCACTCTTGCCCGCCCCGTAAGCCGCGGGGCCGGCCTCCAACCTTACTCAAAAATCGTCGGCCCAAAGGCACGAAGAAGGTGACGAGGAAGGAGAATTCCTACTCAAAAGGAAAGATGGAGGCCGTATTTCCCCGTGATGATGAACTCTATGATGTATCATCCAAAGCACTACTTCTTCTAACGTCATTGGAAGGGCAGGATTACTTCCTCATCCCCGCGAGTACGATCCGCCGCTGGAAACAGCGATTTGGTGATAGCTTCATATACAAGAAGCCTCACATACCGGATTGTAAGTGGCCAGATCTCGAAGAAGAGCTATATTCACGGTTTAAACAGCGCCGTGCCCGTAAATTGATAGCATCAACTTCTTGGTTCCGCCGCCAAGCGAGGATTATCTTCAAGAATCTATATCCTGATTTCCCTGATAGTGAGAGGTTCATCTTCTCCAACGGCTGGTGGCGGGGCTTCCTTCGTCGTCACAATATTGTAAGGCGCAAGATAACACACTGCGCCTCGAAGTTGCCAGAAGCATATCTGGAAGTCGTGAATAGCTTCATTCGATTCGTCAGGAAAATCTCTGTCGATCCATATAGGTCTCGTTATGTTTCAAGCATGTTAAACCACCCAAAACGGCGGTTTTATCTGCATCGGATACTCAACGTGGATAAAACCCCTATCCCTTTTCATTATCTAGAGGGGTCCACTTAGGAGATACAGGGGATAAAGACTATTTCCGGCAAAGTTAACCATTCTGGATAGGATAAACGCCAAGCAACTCTGATATTATATATATTTACAGATGG